>JASTVC010000030.1:0-148500 GCA_031125765.1 Saccharomycopsis amapae
AATAATAATAATAATAATAATAATAATAATAATAATAATAATAATAATAATAATAATAATAATAATAATAATAATAACAAAAATCTTTTCCTCCTTCTAATGGACGTGTCAGTAGGCGGTCATCTAAAAGTGTGAAGGATATTTGTCTATCATAGTCAATAAATCTATCACAGTCAATAAACAAATATCCTTCACACTTTTCCCTTTTATCGTAATTGCTTCGTTTTTTGAGTTGACATTTATACTTAGAGACAAATCTTTCATCTAGGGAGCACCTTAATGTAATCGTGTAATTACCGTCGTTTGAATTGATTGAAGCATGGACCCATCTATAACCATATGCTTCTTCAATAGGTCCAATTAGTTCTTTCTGTAATTATTTTCTGTTGATGAATATTTCTTCGCATCTGCCATTCTTTGTAGAGTAAATTTTGGCATCTACATTATCGACTTTGAAAACCACCTCTTGTAAATTGGAATCAGAAGAATTCGTAATTTCAACTTGACAATTTCCTATATTTTTTTCACTGCTTTCTTCCGAAAGAGTCTGCATTTGCTCAGATGGTTAAATAGGATCAACATCTTCTGGATTAACTACTGTATTGGCTTCTTGGACAGGTTAAGTATGATTGTTCAACATATTTGGAAGATGATGTAACTCCCCATTGAATTGAATATCTGAGTTACTTGATTTGTTCAAGCGAACATTGGTGAGAAAATCATTTCAATCCGTCATAGTAGGTAGTTGCTTACATATTAATTGGCGAGGCCTTTTTATCTGTTATTTATCGCCATTAGCTTTCTCGCTTATTAGCTTTGCACATTTGTAACAACGCTTTTTCCTTTTACCGCTCTTAAATTGGTCGAATTTGTCAATTGGTTTCCAATTGGAACATCTAACACATTTCCTGGTCTCCGTTGGCCCCTCCTGGCTCTCCGAACTCTTCTAATACGCGGACCTTTCTTCTGATTCATTGACCTCTCCTGAATCATTTGACGGATGGTTTGGCCACCATTAGCCAATAGTGTGTCATATTTTTCTTTATGGGAAGAGTTTTTGAAGAGTGTGATTTATAACTGTGAGCATGGTCTTTTTGATTTATTTCCATGATGATATTCTTATTATTGTTTTTCCACTAAAGGGCGTTCCACACCCCATAAAACTGGAGATCCATGCTTTCTTGGAGATCTTCAGCCCTTGAGAAAGAAAGAAAAAAAAAAAAAAAAAAAAAGGGAAAATCAACATTCCTTGCGATGACGTTGACGACGATCTATAAGTAGTACAGCCACCACCATGAGTGCCGTCACTCTGTGAGTATCCATGATTATTGATAACACTCGAGAATTTCTATGGTATTGTTCCTTGTTGAAAACTACGCCTAAACAATAAATATCTTTACTAACCACCGGCCGTTAGATCCCTTAGCATTCCAATGCAGTCAGCCAGACAGGCTGATATCAGCAAAAGAGTGATGGAGGCCGACTCCATCCTCAAGGAAAATGAGATCTCTGTTGATTACAAAACAGATAACACCGTGTTGACTGTTGATTTCGCTGCTTCCAGTGACAGAATTCTTCGTACGGTGGTGAACAGCACCATTGAATCATTGAAGAGCGTGATCGAGTGTTTTGATGAGTTTGATGAATAATGACATAAATAAATGATAGTAATAGAAAATAATAATAACACAGATGAATTAATGATACGGATAATACAAGGCTGCCAGTTTGTAATGTTGGTTGGTTTATTTATTTATTTATTTATTATTTTTTTTCACATGTGCCCTTTGTTTTTCATGCCGATATTGTTGAGCGATGGCATGTGTACCCCATATATATATAAATTTCAATATTTTGCCACCAATTCCTGTTCTTTTTTGCAATAATTTAAATTCATCTGTTGATCAACTAATCAATTACCCTATACACAGCTGGCCACCCTCCATCATGGATTTCCCTGAATTACAAGCAAAGATTGTTCATGTCAACAATGTTTTCCACAACCTCGCCGCGGATGTCGATTTGAATGACCCATCTTATATTTGTAAGTGTTGAATAACATACAATTTTTCACATTCCATAACACTAACAGTAATCTTTAATTGCAGTTTCCCTTTGCTTCATTGCTTTCAATCCCATCTTTTGGAACATTGTTGCTCGTGCCGGTAAGTATCTTTTAACCACCTTCGGTTGCTACATCTTTTAACATTATACTGACAAAACGATTTGTAGAATATAATACCCATTTCCTTACAAAATTATTCGGATCTGCCCGCCGTGGTTGTTATTTCCTAGCATTTACCATTTTTTCTCTTGGAATTGCCCGTGATTTTGTATATGAACGTGCCCTTGCTGCCCAGCCAACTTCCCAGCTTCTTCTTTCTTACCCAATTCTTACAAATTACGTGTCGGTGGCACTTTTTGCTTACGGGAACATTTTAGTTTTGTCTTCAATGTACGCCCTTGGTGTCACTGGTACATACTTGGGAGATTATTTTGGAATTCTTATGGACCATCGGGTTTCGGGTTTCCCATTCAATATCAGTGATAACCCAATGTACCAAGGTTCTACTTTGTGTTTCTTAGGAACCGGTTTGTGGTATGGTAAGCCAGCCGGGATCTTTGCTTCTTTGCTTGTGCATTACATGTATAACATCGCTTTATGGTTTGAGGAGCCATTCACCAGAAAGATTTATGCCGAAAAGACTGCCAAAGATGAGAAAGAGGCTGTCAAAAGTGAACCGGGAGCTGCGAATTAATGAAGGATTGGATTTGTGTGATTAGATACTGTATAATGTTTATGTATCTATCGTGGAATTTTACTGTTGTTGTTTGACCTCGAAGCAAAGATGATCATGTGCTATTTTGACCCCAGATCGAATAGTTGTGCCGCAAATCGCGAGTAAAATCTGGGGCGCAGTAGGATGCTTTCCATTCTATTTAATATTTTCAATATTAAAACAGTTATATATACGTGTTAATAGTCATATTTATTAGTGAATACTGTAAACGTGAAGCTGAGTCCGGCAGAGCCTGATCTGAGCAAGTGAACTTAGATAAGCACACGTGCTGCTGTCTGCTGCTGACGGTTGGCTATCAAGGCAGGGATTTAGCAGCGCTGCATACATCTCTTCTCTTCACCATTGATTTGTTGTTGTCCTATTCCAGTTGTCTTTCTGTTATCCTCATCAACTGATCCATTTAAATCCTGTTCAATCACCAGCGCTGCTCTTCTGTTTTTGTTCTTTTGTCATCTACAATCTACCCAACAATCCTTTGTGTTTGCTGCCCCTCATCCCACGCCCCGTGTTGCTTTTTTCCTCAAGCGGCATCTCATCATCTCATCCATATAACTTGAAGAGAAGCGCCAGAGATTTTTTGACATACAAGGACCATCGGCTATTGTGTGGTTTTGGTTGTCTCCATTATTGTTAATCATTGTTATTACTTACTCATTAATTTTCTTCTTTCTCTTTTGTTAAAGCCCTATGGCCATTCCTGAAGATCAGCAATAAGCAAAAAAGCAATGGCCCATCAGTTACAGACCCATCAAGAGAAACATCACCAAAGCCAGCGCCTTGCTGGCGATGTGATCTCGACAAACATCATCGATGACTCATCCGGTCCCATTAGCAGTATTAACTCGGAATGGGTGCTATTTGATCCTTCTGATGATGATAACGACATCTTGTCTTCTTCTTTTAGCCAGGCCTCGCACGCAGCATCTCAGCTAAAGTCCTCTGTGCTAACCCAGACACAAGTCCCTGTGGACGATGGAGTCTCCGAAGATGATCAGTCTTTAGTGAGTATTCTTGTTGGATTAAGACATAACAACTCACATATTCAACTACGTCTTCCAAATCACGATGGCGTCGGACTTTTTGATGAGTCACTTGTGCCATCTAGAAATTCTTTTGCGTCTCTCAAAGATCGGATTAATGAATGGCAACGCGAGCAAGCTAGGAGTGTTCTTGAAGAGAAGCGTCGGCATTCACTAGTGAATCTTGCGTCAGACCATAATGAAATCGCTGAATCTTGGGGTATTGATGATAGAGCTCATCTTTATTCTTCCGTTTTCAAGTCATCACCAATGGCACCTTCCCCATCAACAGACACTTTTGAAACATTTGGTCAAACACAAAATCTAATTTCCAGAGACAGAGCTACTAATCTCAAAAATTCCATTGATTCCAAAGTCCCTTCTCTTGTTAATAAAGGTGGAACAAACAGATTTTATGGTGATTACCTTCTCAAAGGCTTAACTGATAAACAACTCTCTAAAGTGAAGAAATGTGCCCACGATTTATCTTCTTGCATTGGGGGAAATAAAAATAAGCAATTCCCGTTTGCCCATTCTATTACCGAAAACTCTGCCTCTACAGCATACAACACTGCCTACAACTCATCAGGTCATGTCAGTAATGCAGTAATCCGTAAAATATTGGAAACTATCAACTCAAAGTTGTATGACACAATGACTAGGTCTGAATCAGAAACCTCAGTTGGTATTTCTGATAATAATAATGTAACTGGAAATTCTCGAATCGATGACAACTTCTGGCATGAAGATGCTCAAAGTATCTATTCATCAAGGCTTAGTGTGTCAAGTCACTGCTCTTCGCTTTGGAGGGTTAGCTGGGGCCAAGTCTTTTAGATTGAACATAATTATTATTTTTTTTCTATAGAGGGAACGTACCATATTCAGATAAAATGCCCCAATGCATCCCTCAGTTCATATATTATAATCATTTTCTTCATAGGTTTTTCTTTTAAATAGGTTTTTTTTCATTTTGATTTTCTAACGGGAAGACTATCTACATTGGCAATAATTACAACGGCTTTCCCTCTTCTGGTTTCAATTTTACTTTTCATGTTTATTATCTCTTTTTCGTTATTATTCTATATTTGTAATCATATCTATGGGCTCGTTAATCAAAGTTCTTTAAACAAAGCCTCCCATCAGCATAATCAATAACCTCAATATTCCAAGAATCATACAAATATTACAATGTCACAAATCCTCATAATAAATGCCAATATCGCTCAAAAGCTGGAATTTCTTATACGTTTGACTCACGGGATTCTTAAACTTCAATTTAAAATCCTGTTTGGAAACAAGCTCTATATAACACTATATTCTCTTAGTATAACTTCGCGGAACAAACAACTTGTTTGATATCTCGTAATACCTATATATGTTTTCGATACCATAACTGCAAAAACTTGATCATTCCAAAGTTTTCGTACTATCGCTCATCCATATCAGGAACTCAATCGGGTGCCTGTTCATAGCGATCATCTATCCTCGCAGCCAAAACTTAAAACAAGAATTCATTTTTGGAAATCACATTCTGATATATATAGAAAAACAGAAAAGTCGTCAGATAGGGAGGGTCCTTCTATGCAATAATTAATGACGCACCTCTTACTAAGCGCACCCAGTAGATGAGCACCCAAAGAAAGAGAGAAAAAATTGTATCATATGGAGATCTTGGTCATTTAAAACGGCGTTATACATAAACTAGAAGTATGGAGTTCCAAGGTCAGAAACTATATGGTGGGGCCGTCGCCACCTCAATTCCAACAGGTCTTCTTGATGCATCTCAGGTTCGTCAGATCCCTGATACCCAAGAGGTGTTTGTCAACATGAACAATCCATTGCTATCGCCAGAAGATTCATTGATCTTCGATTTGCTAGAAATGGTCGAAGCCTCTGGTGATGCTGGTGCGGTGCAAGTGCATCTTGATGAAATCTCTGAGCTCAATGGGCTTGTGGGGGATGCTGCGTGGAAATTGTTGGAATCACAAGATATCTCGAGCAAGCTTCGGCATTTCACCAAGTCGTCGTCGTCGTCGTCGCCCACCAAAGGGTACGTTGCGGTTGCTGCGGCTCCTGCTCAGAAATGGGGCAAAGATAAAGCCGAGTGGGTGGTGTTGATTTTAGGATTGATAAGACATGCTGAGAAGGATGTCGATATTTTGGTTTCTGTGAATTTGCCATCACTCAGCGTCGAATCTTGTGAAGAACTTCGTGATATTGAAAGTAGTGATAATGAAAAGCACAAGCGAATTAAAGCAGGCAAAGATATTGTGATTAGAGCGATGGAAAACTATGAGATTTTGGATAGCGGGCTCTTTGGTTAAGTGTGAACTAGTTTGTTGTACGCTCTTTCAAGATGCACTACATTGTTTTTATGATAATACCCATTAAGTAACGATATTAGGAGAGAAAAATATACTAAACCAAAGCCAAAAACCAATAAATAAATAAATATATGAAAACAGAAATTAGAAAGAAAGAATGCTAGAATAATAATGTACAGAGAGTATGACCCACGGTTGTTACTGAAAAAGTTGCAAACCAATTCACTAGCAAAAAGAAAACCGTTGGATTGGCAGCATTAGACTGACTGGGTGTATTCGAATCTAATTGCCTTGACCCTCTGGTCCTGAACATTGGCCAAGAGACCAGTGGGCTGGGAAGGGAGTTTCTTGGAATTGGCGGTGGGTGAAGGTGTGGTAATAGAAGTGTGTTCGAGAACTAAAATCGGGAAAGTTTGTGAAGGTTGATTTGGAGGCACATACAACGCGAGTGCTGCTTGCAAGAATACAAAGATGGATAAGAGTTTTTGGACCAGCAACATTTTTTATAAGATGAGTTTTAACAGACCTAGCAACGAATGGAAAATACAAGACCAAATAAATACGAATGAATGTATAATAGTATGGTATAGTAGTTAATTAGAAGAGAGCCAAGTTTCATTTATACCGAGAAAAGGCCTTGGAACAGCCCGCTTTATATATAATCTGGTATAAAGGTGTCATTCCAAACGGAGCTATGCTAAACACGGTTGTCGGCTCCTGAATGTTTGTGTACACAGCTGGACGGGTGCGCGTCGCATATACACCTGTCAGCAGAACTTTGGCTGGCCCAATAACTGATCCTTGCACCTTGTAGGCGACTTACAAGCACGTGGAAATATAATACAATAAGATTTACACCTAATCAATTATCATAAACAGGAAAAGTAAAAGAAACAAATAGGGTTGTTGTCATGGACCCCGATCTAAAAAGTTGCGGCAGGCAACGATATGTGAGATTCTTTTGCATATAGTCCGGGATGACAAGACGATATGATTTGTACCAGAAAACATATCCACATTTTTAAAAGAGTTTCAAAATATTGGGCTCGGCTCTTGTGATCGGATCTTTAACATACTAGCTATAGTTGGGCGTTTTTTTTTTTTTACGTTTTAGTATTACCGTTAACTTCTTTTATTTTTTTTTTATTTTTTCAGCAAACTTGTTGGGATTATATTAATTAGAGATACCTTCTAGTTATATTCATCAAAGGTAATTTAGATTTCTTGGTTCTGCTGCTCCATAATTGGGTTTATTTTTAGTTCCAACGTTATATAATTAAGATTTCATGAACCATGAAAATTCTAAGCTCATCATCATACGGTGTTTCTTACAAAACTCGTAGAGGGAAACATTTTTCATTAAAACTAAATAGTCAATCAGCTTGCACCAATACTCTGCTGATAATCCTTTTCGTCTTCCATCACTTTCTCCATCGTTACACTTAAACTCTTCGCTACTCTCCCGACTTCTCCACCTTCCTTGACAATACTGCGGAGTTCCTTCATCATTCTTTCAGTGAATACGTCAACAAGAACTTTACGTCTCACTAGCACATCTTCGAATCTTATATTGTTCAAATCCCCTTCAATATTCACTGCCCTAACAAATAATCGCAAATGCTGGAATGGTCCAGGAACGTCCGGGGTAACGTAGCATTGGGTCAGGACATGAGGACCTTCCAACTCCACTTGGTCGGCCTCTGTATCGATGCTCTTTATTTCCACCGCCCCCTGTTCAATGAATTTCCCAAGTACTTGTAAATGTCTTACTCTGGCGGTTCTTGCCGCTTGACCTCCTCCTCCTCCAGCAGCACTGCTCCCAACTGTCACTGCCAACCCCACCCCTGCGGCATTGATTGGCCAATGTAACAAACTGAAAAAACATCTAAGTAGCTTAATCCAGTGATTGTCAACAAGCAACTTCCCGCAACCGCCATCTTCCATTAGAACCTCCAAGAATTTCGAAGAATCATGACGCACAGGGGCCCCAATGTGGGTCATCGCACTCTGCACGTACAACACAAGCACAGTATAGTGCAATTGCACACTAGCAGAAGGCAAAGTTTTCAATAGTTTCAACACTTCCCCACGAACCGAACCAGACTGATCGAGTATAAGCTTGGCAATCGAGCTGATGACCGCGGCGAGCATCGTAGGGTGCGAACGCCAATGCTTACCAAGAAACAACACTGCTTCTTTCCGGACCTGGGGAGTAGCATGGCGTGTCAAGCTTAAATTCTTTGCGAATTCTGCCTCGTTGGTTTTGGCATTCAACGCTGACTGGCGAGGTATTGAGATTGATTTGGCGGTAAACGAGACATCCGTATGATTCAGGGCCTTTGGTTTATCTTTCCCGACCTTAAGCCTCTGCTTGATGAAATCCTTCTTCTTCTCCTTAGCCTTTTTTTTAGACCCCATGGTTTATATTGATAAAAAAATATGATGATAATATTACTGTTGTCGAGTAATAATTATCTGATGTCTAAAGGTTCATCATCTGAAAAAAAAAAAAAAATTTTCTGGATCCACACTTTTGGCACTCTATCAAGGTTACCCTGTGTTTTGTAATCAAAGAAATTCGTCAAAAGAGTGGTAGAAAGAGAAAGCCAGGAAGGTTCCTCGAGGGCTAGGCAATTTTGTTGGTGAATACATTGCAAAATGAGTGCCCGTCAAATAAAGAGGCTACAGGCATTACAGGAAGAGCGCCAAAAAGAGAGTGCTGCTTCACCGGAAATTGAGGCAGAATCAGATGAGGAAGAAAAAGAAGAAGACCAACAAGTCAATGCCAAACCCAAAGTAAATTTATTTGCTTTGTTAGGTGATGAAGAAGATGATGAGGAAGATAGCGATGAAGCAGAACAAGAACAAGAGGCAGAAGCAGAACAAATTCCAGAACCTGAAATAGAAGAGGAATCAGTAGAGACGCCAGAAATCAAACAGCCTTTGAAAGTGGAAGGATCACTAACTCCGGCTGTCGATAGTGAAACAGACGACGTATTTGAAGATGCCAAGGAGGAACAACCAAAACCAAAGAAAAAAAATAAAAAGAAGAAGAAGAAGTCAAAGAAGAAGAAGAATTCCCAAACTAGTGCCAAACTGGTCACCCTAGAAGATGCCGATGAAGATGACGAGTTTGAAACTTTTGGGACTAAAGCCCAGATTACCAACAAAGCAACGACAGTGGAAATAATTGACCCAACTTTCTCCAATTTTTCTCTCAATGATTTCAAAGACTCACTTTCCTGTTTGCAATTCAACGTCCGTGATTTGGACCCAGATAATGAATATAAGCAACTTTTTGGTCACATTTCCGCAAAAGTTTTAAATGAAGCAGACTCCACGACATCCAGCTTTGTCAGTCCTGAAATGTTAAGCCAGATTAAAATGCTTTCGAAAAGAATCCCTGGATGGGGTGGAAGAGACCGCAGGGGAATTCCAGGAAGTACTCGTAAACTCACATTGACCAAGATCAGAGATGACTGGATCCCCACCCGTCAAAAGAATATCACCATGAAAGAGTTAAGTACCAATGAAGTGATTAGTTTTAATACATTGAAAAATGAATCAGAATATGTTGATCTCCAGTTCTTGCGTGAAGAATGCTTTGCTGAATTCAATATGGGTATTCGTTATTTCAATTTTGTAAATAATATCAACGAAACCCTCGTGAATAGTCAATTCCTTTTATCAGTGGTGATCCGTCCTGATCATGAGTTCCTCATAAAACTTATCCAACAACATCCATACCATGTGGAATCCATTCTTCAAGTATCGAACATCTTGGTTCGTCAAGGTGATCGTTCCAATAATAGTGGGTTGGTGGAACGAGCTTTGTTTGTGTTTGATAGAGCACTTAAGGCAAACTTCAATCTTGGCTCTGGTCTTTGCCGTTTGCCATTTGAAGGGTTTTTGAACCGTCAATTTTACCTTGCGATCTTCAAGTATATTGCAGTATTGACGCAAAAGGGTACTTTCGCCACCAGTCTTGCATTTGCTAAATTGTTATGGTCGTTTGCCCCAGCTGAAGACCCGTATGGCGTTCGTTATTTCATTGATTTCTACTGTATCATGTCAGGAAACTATCAATACCTTATTGACTTGTGCTCTAGTCCATTAATCACTCGCTACAGATCATGGCTCACTCCTGGTCTTGCTTACTCTTTGGGGCTTGCGTATCGGAAATTAGGAAAACTTGAAGAAGCGCAAGCCGTCGTGGCCAAGGCGTTTGCGATGTATCCATACCTTGGTTTGGAACTCTTGGAAACCGTTTGCAAACAACCACTTTCCATACTAGATGCGGTGCCTACTGCTTTAATTAATGAGATTTACAGAACCCACGTCTCGGATGCCATAAAACTCGTCAACCAAACCTATTTGGTTCGGGCGCCAGGGATGTGGAAGTCTCGTGAAGATATCGACTTCTTGGGGGCAGAGCTTTTGAAACATATAACGAACCAGGATTCTGTATCAAAGCTCCAAGGGATTAAAGATTTACAGAGCAATGGATACGATAACATCCCAAGAAACTTGCTTCGATACGCTATTTTGTCAGGGGAAAATGGATTAATGGCCAAGATTCCTGCTGCTTTCTGGAACGACACTCTGGTGTATGAGTATGATGCTTTACCACCGCAAAACAAGGCTGCAGAAACGTTTGAGTCGATGATCGATGATAATTTCATTTCCGAGGCGTTGTTGCAAGAGTCTCAACAGGACATAATTGATCGATTAGAAGCTATGGGTCTTGAAGAGGAAAATAATTGATTAGGTGTTCAAATCCTCATCTTTTTGATCTTTTTGGAATCCGAAATTCTCAAACTCTGAAAGTTTACAATGTTCTTCTTAATAATTATGACGACCATAATGATCAAAAAAAAAAAAAAAAATTGTAGCAACACTAATAAAGCAATCGGCATTTAATTTCACTATTATTATTATTATTGAAAGTAGATTGGACAATAATAACGAGTTTAATAAACGTAAGATTTCTAGAAATGGACTAGAGAATAGAAAAATAATAAGAAAAAAAAATTATCCAAAAAAATAAGTCTACAGCAGAAAGTTAACAAGGAAGTTGGTGAAAAAAGTCAACCAAATGACAGAGAAATAAAAAAATAAATAGAGAAAAAAAAAATCGATAAAAATTGAAAATTAAAACAAAATTCGAAAATCGAAAAGCAAAATATGAATGTTTATAATTATGCAAAGGTTGGGTTCATTATGAAAATAACTGTTGAGATAGGGTCATCACAAGGCAGCTTACTGACCTCTTTTTTTTTTGATTTCTTGCTTTACTTGGTTAATATTTTCTTGTCAGCCCCGTTTCAACTTAAAAGATCTTGTCCTTGGATCCTGCCAATAGCGAAGAAGATGAGCCAGCTACAGGTTCCTTATGCTTCCAATTGCATTCAAAGTAATGTCTGACAAATGCCAATGGATCATCTTCTTCTTTTGAACCCATGGTGCCAATACCAGGACTGAAACTGGTGATTGGCAAAACCAACACATCGGATACTAATTTTGGAACTTCCAAATTGATGAAATCCTTCCAGGTCACCTTAGTGTAAATTCCACTCAACACATAATCGTTGAAGTAGGTGAAGATCACATCGGTCCACATACCAGCACCTGTCCATCTCATGATATCCAAGTTTGTGTTCACAGGGTCCAAGAAAGTTTTACCATCCTTCTTCTTCTTCTCTAAAGTTTTTTGGGTGATTTGGACAACAATTTCTCTCAAGATTGGATGGCCAGGTTTAGCTTGAATAACCCATTGTCCGAATTGCAATCTTCTAGCATATACCTTCTTCCATGAGCTATCATCGGCATCAGCTTCAATACCAACAATCATACCAACTTCATTTGGTGAAACATTTTCAGGGATCCAATTTGGAACTGCCTGCAAAGGATGGGTGTCAATATCGGCATAAACACCCCCTCTTGCCAACAAAATCAAATAGCGGAAGAAATCCATCTTCAAGATGATAGAAGGCAAAGAACTATAAGCTTCGATAATTTCAGGGATCCCTTTGTATAAATGGTGGACCATGGCTGTCAGTGTGTCATCGTTGAATAATTCATGAACAAAACCAGGATTTCTAACGGCCCAAGCAGTTTCGCCATCTTTGAACTTGGTGTCAAAACGATCATCGTTCAAACCGTACTTCCAAGATTGCCAGACGTAAGCAGGGAATTTCCTAGTGCTGTCATAAGGATAAATGAATGCCAATTTTTCTCTGAGACTGGCATCTTCTGGTGGATTGCTGTTACAAACCAATTTTCTTTCCATGGATTTACGATCCATTTCCAACTCATTGATCCTTTCTTCCTGTTTTCTCAACAAATTGGAGGCGATGTCTTCCAATTTTTTGCTAAGTTCCTCATTCTGTTTTTGTTGTTGTAACGTCTGTTCATTGTTCCGTTGCAAACTACTTAAGTAGCTTTCAAAAAGTACCTTTTGTAAGTTATTATTAGAATTGATTGGTACAAACTTGAACAATAATACCACCAAACTTATGAGGGTGAATATTATGATCAAGACTCTTCTCATCACAGTGGCCTTCATTTTGATGATAAAAACAGCTTTGCAGAGATAGTATTGATAATAACGTGTGACGTGCTCCCACAGAGACCCACTATAAAAACAAAAGATTCAACCAAAAGTCACAATCAATAAATGTAAAGAGGAAAAGGAAATGAAAATAAGCCAGGGGTGTGGTGATATAGGGTATTGGTAATAGCTACCTCGACGGGCGAGTGTGAACAAGCTGTTTTGTTTAGATCAGGTTTTAACGATCTAAAAAAAAAATAAAAAAAGAAAAATGGTGAAAAAACAGCTGGGTTGCCCGGCCTTTTATCATTTACTGCAGGGGGGTCTTTTGCTGCATGGTTATGGCGTTGATTGACATTTTTGCACTGCTTTCTTTCTGGGGTGGTTGGCGATGGGTGGCAAAAGAGTGGGCCATTTTTCGGTGCTGTTCTGTTGTTGTGTTAGAATACTGGAACAGAACTTGTGATGGCATTTGGTTTCCCTGGAATGCTCCTCGCATGGGAAGCGCGCGCTGTAAGTAATGACCTCTACAGATTGATTGCATTAATCCCAAAGGGTCGTCAGATGGAAAAACAACACAAGGAAATTTGTCCTGGAACCCCCTCATGAGTTGAAATATAACAGTATTCACGTACGATATGGTCATCATAAAGGTTAATAATAGAACAACGTCCATTCAGTACGCTTCATTTCAGATTCATTTTGGGAAATTTCAGCACTTAGAGATTAAGAATTTCCGCTTTTAGACATGTCAATAGGTGCACCAGACATAATACGAATGTCACCTTTTAAGCAGAGACAAGACATGCCATGTCTCTGATTTTCTGATGTTGTTGTTTTTTCTTTGATTTTGATTGTGAAGTTCTCTTTTTTATTCCTACTACAAGGATATTTACTAGATTTTTTTTTTTATATATACATTCAATGATGAGAAAGGAAGAAGTTTCTGGGACACAGATGTCATTAAATTTGTCTGAAAGTTCCAACATTGCAGATGACAGGCCTGATACTGAGAAGACAGTCCTACTTAATCCTTTTATTTTCCTAAAAAAGGACCAATTATTTATGTTGATCTTTGGGATCTTGTTGGCGATTGTTAGTGGATTGGTTCCGGTCATTTCAACCATCATTTTGGGCAAGATATTCAACGTGTTATCTGAGTTATCTATGGGGAATTTTGATTCAATCTCCGCGTATCTACATGAAGCGGCCTCAAAGACATCCGCATTATTAATTCTTGGTGTTGGCAATTTGATTCTTTGCTGGCTTATGTTTTATGTTTGGTTGAAACTCGGTGAACATCAAGCGGCAGCAGCACGAAGACTTGTTTTGCAGACTTATTTGCACAAACCTTTTTCTTGGTACGATACCAATTCAAAAGTCACTGGTGATTTGAATCAAATCAATAGGTGTATTGAAGAATTTAGAGCTGGTTCGTCAGAGGCCTTGGCCTTCACTTTACAATCCATTACCACGTTAGTGGCGAGCATTTGTGTCTCTTTTTATTATTCTTATCTTCTAACACTAGTCATTCTGGCATCTTTCCCGGTGATTCTTTGCTTGACGGCGGTATTTAGTATGATGATTCATAAAAGCCAAACTGAAGAAAATGCAGAAATCGCCATTGCTTCAGATATCTTTGATTGGATATTGAGCGCTAACAAGTTAATCAAACATTCTATGACTCAACAGGTAGAACTTAAAAAGTTTGAAAAATCCATCTCTAAATCAGCGAAACATTATATTAGAACCAATTTTTTATCGTCTTTACAATCAGGGGCTTTGAAGATTGTTGTGTTGATGATCTTCATCCAGGCATTCTGGTTTGGCAGCCGTGAGGTCAAAAGGGGAAAATTAGACTCAGGATCGGTATTGATTTGTCTAACCGCTTGTTTAGTATTCTCTGAGACTTTTTTGAGTCTAACCCATCACTTCATTTTCTTATCCAAGGCACTGGTGTCTGCTAGAAAAATATTTGAATTTATTGATCATGATGTTGCAGATCGTGATGAAAGTTATGATCATCCTTTAATTAATGTCAATGGTAACATTAGATTTGAAAATGTTACATTTGCCTATCCTTCAAGACCTGGTTTCCCAGTATTAAAAAACATCACTTTGGATTTTCAACCTAATCAATTCACTTATGTCATTGGTAAATCAGGGTCTGGAAAATCTACTCTTGGTGGGCTTTTGTTGAGACTTTATGATATTGGTGATGATGGAGATATCAAAATTGATGGGGTCTGCATCAAGACATTAAGTAAAGACTGGCTAGCAAGTAATATTACCTATGTTCAACAAGATCTGATGCTATTCCACACGTCGATTAAAGAAAACATTGCATTAGGGTTTAGCAATATGGCAATTATTAATGATCTAGAAGGCCTTATTGAATTTGCGATTGAAAAAGCAGTGTTGAGAGAGATGGTTTCACAACTACCCGAAAAGGAAAACACTATTGTGGGCTCCGCAGGTCATTCACTTAGTGGTGGCCAACAGCAACGCATTGCCTTGGCTAGAGCTATTGTCAGGAATACGCCGATATTAGTACTTGATGAATCATTCTCAGCGTTGGATAAGGTTACGAGATCCCTTGCCTTGAGAAATATCAAAGCTTTGAGAAGTAATCAAACTACTATTGTAATCACCCATAATCTTGATGATATTGAAGATGATGATTTCGTGTACGTTTTGGAAGATGGATCACTTTCGGAGATGGGGAAAAAGCATCAATTGGTACAGAATCCTCAAAGTTTATTTGGGAAGACTAATCGTGATCCATTCGATGATGCAAATCAAATAAAAGATTCTAAGGACTACAAAGTCAAGAAATTTGATGATATTAATAAACCATTGCCCAAATTTTATGATACTCAGAAACATCGGTCACAATTTTCATTAATGTCCACTACAAAGTCCCAAGATGACCTTTTTTTATTGAACTTGGACATTGAAAATTATGATTATCATCGCCAAGTCAGATCAAAGAAAGAAGACATTCCCAATGATGGGGGTGATAAACCAAAAGAGAAGAAATCTTTTTTTCGCAAGATAAAAGAGGTTAGCGATGTTGAAAAGCTAGTTTCCTTGGATGACAATGATTCAGAAATTGAAATTCAAGAACTGCCAGAAAAAGTTAAAGGGATTGTTGAAATATTGACTTTTATGAAATCAACGCTTGAAGGACATTTTATCCTATGCATTGGTCTTTTGGTATCCTGTCTCAATGGCAGTTTAACACCATTGTTTTCTTATTTCATTGCGAAGGTTTTGGATGGAATTATACCTCATGATGATTTGGGTACTGAATCCTACAATTTAAAATGGTCCATGGTTGTGGTTGGTGTTATCTTGGCTGATGGGTTAACCACTTTTGGAAAAGCTGGTATTCTTGGATACGTTAGCGAATCTTGGATCTCTTCGCTTCGGAAATCTATCTGTGAGAAATTGTTGTACCAAGACTCCCATTGGTTCGATAACCATAGCTCCCAGCATGCGGAAATAACTGCATTGTTATTGAATGATACCAGGGATTTGAGATTCTTAGTTTCGGAATTCATGTCATTAATTTGTTCGGTAGTGGTGATGATGTTTTTGGGATTGATTTGGGCGATTGTTGTTGGTTGGAAAGTGTCATTAGTGGGAATGGGTCTTGGGGTTTTATTTGCGGTATTGACAATGTTGTATTCTGGAGTTTTGCAAACAAGGGAAAATGAATATAAGCTTGCAGTTTCCGATGTCGAAAATATCAACTATGAAGCAATCAGTGGTATCAAGACCATTCGCTGCTTGAATCTTGAACAATATTTCTTTGAGAAATTCACTGAAGGGATTAAATGTGTTGAAGAGAAAGGTGGCAAAAGGGCTGTTTCCACCGGAGTTGGAACTGCCCTAGGTACATTTTTATCATATGCCGCGCAAATGATTTTGTTGTATTATGGTTTGAAATTGGTGGGCGAAGGATCATATTCTACCGAACAGTTGATGACCGTTTATAGCTTATTGATTTTCACTATCATGTCCATGGTTCAATCTATTTCCCAGTTGTCAGACATCAGTCGGGGACAGCGAGCCGGTACTTATGTGATGAAATTAGCTGCCTTGGAAAGATCATTGTTAGAAAGTTCTGGGGGCAAACAATTTAATCACGAGAGGAGGTTCAAAGTGAAATTCATTGAATCTAAAAACCTTAGCTTCCAATATGATGAGTCTCACACGGTGCTTAGCGGTGTCAATTTTGCCATCGACTGTGGTGAAGTAATTGGTCTTGTGGGTGAGTCTGGGTCCGGTAAGTCCACAATTGCTGCCTTGTTGGCTCGGCTCTATCGTATTTCTGATAATTCTCTTTTCATAAATGGCGAGGATATCAAAGATATTGATGTGGGAAGTCTTCGAAGAAATATTGCGATAGTTCTGCAAAAGGCAGTTTTCTTCAAAGGTTCAATCAGGGATAATTTGACGTATGGCTTGTGTGAGTTCAAAGATTACACTGATGAGGACTTGCATAAATATTTAGACATGGTGGACATGTATGACTTTATCGTTAGTTTACCTAATGGTATGGACACAATTGTGGGAGGTCAAGCTTCCAATAGTCTTTTGTCAGGAGGACAAGCTCAAAGACTCTCTATAGCTCGGGCAATGTTGAGAAAGCCAAAGATTTTGATGATGGATGAGTGTACTTCTGCATTGGATCCTGAAAGTTCCCGCAAGGTTTGTGATTTCATTACTAACAATTTAGTCAATAATAATAATGGAATGATAACCACGATCCTCATTACTCATTCCCAAGAAGTTATGGATGTCTGTACTAGAATTATAACCTTGGGTCAGGGTACCATTCAAGAATGATTTTTCCATTGATGAATTGTGTGTTTTTGTTTTTTTCTTTTGGTATTGATCTTCAGAGTGTCAATTGATTTACTGATTTTTTTTTTTTTTTTTATTCGTACCTTACACTTTATTTTTGCTAGATAATATTAATTCATATGAGCATTATAATATTTTTGTAAATGCGAAAAAAAAAAAAAAAATAAAGCCCATTGCGAGATTTGCACCCGCGATCTCTTCATTACGAGTGAAGCGCCTTAACTACTTAGCTAAACGGGCTCTGCGCTGCATGTGTGCAGCTCGACCATGCTGCGATAACCATCGGGAATGAACTCACTGTTATTGACTACTTATTGATTTTGAATTTATGGTCACGTGACCATAATGCATCAACACTAAGGACTAATAATGCTAAAATTAGTTGTAATTTATAGTAATATAGTAATATATTCGTATAAAAATCCGTAGTTTATATAAGATATATAATAATAAATAAAATGGGATGTTGAACCCTTTATATAACAAATAGAATAACAGTTGCGTGTTTAGACGCAGTGATAGGTAATAATAAGTAATAAAAATAATAAAGAGTTAAACATAAAAGGAGATTATAACATGTAGTTAAATGTAACAATAATAATAGAGTTTGCTGAATAATATATAAACAGGAACGCGGTTCGTCAAAAACTGTTGTAACACTAACCTATTAATTTGTCAGTGATTAGGTCAACAGAAAACTACAGTAGTGGTCCCTACCAAAAAAATCGTTTATAGAAAGCTCTTCCTTTCTGACTACAAGAAGCTCGTAATAATATGTTCCTGACTTTTGCTCCAGTTTCCTGACTTGCTTGTAGTACTGTTAGCAGTACTGACTAATTACAGTCTACGACCAGCAATCCGGCAAGGCCAGAGATATCCAGTATTGGTACCATACGTATGATTTCTTGGAGGTGTAGCTTGGACTTTACCGTCGTGGTATACTCTAACTGTAGCTGGTACCTTTCGTAATATAACTAGACCGGGTAGCCAACTGAACCGAATCACTCAAGATACTGTATTCGAGTTATAACTGTATCCACCTTTCGGGGTCAAGATAATAAGGACAAGTTCTATCGATAAGATAAAGGAACAAATAGTAAACATAAATTAAGGTTAAATTCGATGTCTTCTCAAATCTATCTAAAGGGAAGAAAGTAATAATAATAATAATAAAATACTTATAAAAATAAAGGTTATGAGCACGAGACTTCATGAACGACATTTAGCAAATGGGTGTTGGCACATAACAGCTTGACCACGTGATATACACAACATATTTCCTTCCCAATTTTGACAC
Source organism: Saccharomycopsis amapae (assembly GCA_031125765.1). Lineage (NCBI taxonomy): Eukaryota > Fungi > Ascomycota > Saccharomycetes > Ascoideales > Saccharomycopsidaceae > Saccharomycopsis > Saccharomycopsis amapae. The sequence continues at coordinate 18,864 of JASTVC010000030.1, forward strand.
ATTTGTTGCTGGATATCAAGCGGTAATTGAGATTGACCCATGCTCTTTCTTTTTTTTTCATTTTATCTTGACAAAGAATCTTATAAAATTGAAAATGAGTGGTCAACAAGGTGCTAGTGCCGACAATGGTGATGTCATTGATGACAAGTACGAACCAACAGTAGAGGATATCATTGGCGCTTATGGTGGTGATAGAACAAAGAAGTTCGTTGAGGCTGTTCGTAATAGAAAAAATCCATGGGCAAAATCAAAATTTTGGTGTACTATCCTCAGGTATTTCCCTACATCATATTACTTTCCAGATACCAGGATCAGAACGGTAACTGCCAATCCAAAAGGAAGCACAAGTAGCAGGTTCTATTTTTATGTTGGGAAAGAGATCAATATTCTTGAAGCTAAGGTAATGGACGAGAAAGATATAAAAGCAAATTTCAATGAGGCGATATGCTCTATAAATGATGATCCAGCAAGCGAAACTAACTTTCAATTGTTCACTTGCTTGTTTGCTTCTTTTGGCAAGAAAACAAGAGGGTTCCCATCAAGAAAAGAAAAGGAAGTTACATTTCTATCAAGTGTCAATAAGTTTGTCATTAGACCCTGTGGGGATATCTTGGCAGAAGATTTGTATGAAGCTCCTTACATAACTGCACTGGCCACACTATGGGGAAAAGAGGCGAGATTACTATTACATCCTGACATCCCAATATTTCAATACGATGGAAAAAACATTTTTGTTGGTGAGGTTAAACGCCCAAGTATTGGCAATGTTTTTTTTTTTTTTTTTGGACAATTTAGCTGCTGAAGAACTTGGTGAGTCTACTGAGCAACCAAAGAAAAAACAAAAATTAGATGATGATCAGATGAACAATTCAGCGTCCAAGACGATATTGAGGCAGGTTACCACTTATATGTTGCTCTCCAATACACCAATTGGTATTTTAACTGATAGCTACACCTATATTTTTTTAAAAATAACCGATTTTGACAATAGAGACCATGCCTTATATTTGAAATTGGAATATTATTACACCAAGTCGCGCAGCTCGCTTGAAACAACAGGACCAATGTCACCATGCAGCACCCTTATTGCGTTAGTTTACAGCGAGCTCTACAAAACCCAACATGATGAAAAGAACACACAAAAGTATATTGATAACTCCATCGTGATGAAAAAAGATTATATCGTATCTTTTTTCAAGCCAAAAGCAATTGAGGAGTTTAGGAAGTTCTGTATCGCGAAAACCGGCAAGCTTGCCAAAAAAAGCATTATTAAAATGTCGCATAAAAAATCGATTGAAAGTGAAACTCTACAATGCTTCACCATCAAAATCAATGCTGATGAAAATGTTGTTGCTAGAAAAATCCAAACAGGGTTTGGTAAGAATTCTCAAGTATTGAAACTAAGTGCTCAAGAAATACGAGAAGCCGGCATTCAAGTTCCAAATGATTCGGAAAAAGTCTATGTTATCAAGGTTTTTGATCCTAATATGTTCAGCATAAATCTCGATATGTACATGTCCTCTAAAGAAGTTCAGAAAAAAATGGTAACTCATTTCAATAATGAGCTACTTTCGTATTCTGCTATCCAAATCCAAAATAATTATCATGAACCTGATGAGCAGATCAATAAACCTGATATATATCAATTTGGATTTTTCAAAATCTACGAAAAAGGGAATGGTCTTTCAAAGGATGCAGAAAGTGAGGACTTATATGTAGCAAGTGGGCCTGGGTTTATTATGGAAGAATTATCCCTAAAGCCGCACATGGAGGATGACTTCAAAGATGCCGAGTTGCAACTTAGTCGCCTCCATGGTGCTGGCATACAACATAATGACATTAAGTTGCCAAATGTTTTTATAAAATGTATTGATAACAAAAGGAGCTTTTTGTTTATTGATTACGGACGATCTGAAGTACAGCCTCCCGAAACAATACCTACGAATTATTCTGAACATACCACGATGGAAAGTGATTCTTCTAATACTACTTTGTCAAGCAGTACAAGAGAAAAGGATAAGGAAGATCTCAAGAATCTCAAAGCCTCGGTGTTAGGAGGATCAAAAATATTAGAAAGAATATCCGATGAACTTGACTTAATAGATGAGAGCGATCGAGGATCAGAATAATGGAAACTCCAAAGCTAGTTAATTTTTTTTTTTTTTTTTTTTTTTTCATTTAATATATGTAGCAGTTTTTATCAGTTTATTTGATTTATATTTATCTTGAAGTTTTGTTCTAAATTAGTGCTGACATAATCATATATGAAGGATCTCAAAATTTTCATGCAGATAGCAACAGCCCATCACTATTTATTATAATACGTCGTCGTTCATCGGTGGAGTTTATGGCCACTAATCATCAATGGTCAACGTGAGAGGCCAGCACTACTGAAGCTAGAACATTCAAATCGTTTTTCTGGATTGGCTCGGATAATTGAAGTAGGGTGGCTGGTTGGCTTGGATAAGACATGAAGGAACTGTATTAGCTTCGTGATAACTTATCTCAATGACCAGAAGACAGCAGTTACTAGCAGAGAACTTCTTAGAAGTATCACAGAATCACAGGCTATAGTGATGCACTACGACAAACAGGAAAATCTGGAAATTTGTCATTTAGATAAAGTTCAAGGATGTGTGAGGCTTCGGAAGAAGTTGGAATACCGCACTGTGCATATTTTTTTTTTCGTTTCCGGATGTGCAGAAAAAAAATGCTGCATAATTTTCACTTCCTTCCTTGACATGAAATTTTTCCAAAATGTCCTTCAACATAGATGTGTCATGAAGCAAGTTGTATCCATAAAAAAAAAAAAAAAGCAGAAAGGCAAAATGGTACTCTTGGACCGTGATATATATAAATGCCCACAAATCCCCGATTACACCCAGGGCGTCACATCGTTAGATTCTTACGGGGGGTATTTCCACGCGGCAGAGAGTGGTTATTATAATTTCACTTTACAAGCTGATGATGCTGCTTTGTTCTCCGCTGCTGCATTTGACTGTTGTGACGGTACCTTTATTTTGTCTTCAGCCAATACAGATGATACAAGTGCTATCTTCAGTTACACATTCGGTTACAGAGAAATATATATCGCTCTGGGTTAGTACTATCCAGTTAGACTCTCCTATGTTAACATGTAAGGAAGTCTTAATTTGAACTTTCGCGGCATCTAGCCTTCAGATTGGCTGAAGTAGAATATATTTTGAAAATGGCTCAAGAAATCAGAATTTCCTGTTGATTTCACCCGCGGCTGTCAATCTAGCTCTCAGTCCTGGCAAAGTTTCTTCCCTCACCATTTCTGATTACTACTTACATTTCACGCGCTGCACAAGGAAGTGCTGTTGTCGAAAAATGTCTAAATGAGAAATTGGAAGGAGTGTTTCAATTTATGGACTGATGGGGGTTATTACCGTTTTGTAAGAGCACCCATCAATAAAGTCCCGAAATTTGCACTCGAATAGATATCCATAACACCGCTGATTTGAGACTCGGTATCAAACCACCATGAAAGTCTGAGAAACTCTTCTTCAAGTTCCAGTTCTTGGGTATTGATTGGACAAGACAATTATGCAATGATTTCAATTCTATTGGCAAGGCTTCTTCTATGAAGACTTTATCGATGATGGTAAACATTTTTTTTTTTTTTTTTCACTAGTAATTGTATATTAAACAGTCATAGAGGTTCTAAATGTAAGCTGGGATCATCGAGTTTAATCAAATAGTTCTAAATAACATGTAAGCTGGGATCATCGAGTTTAATCAAATATTAAAATATACACGACCACTAAAAAGAGTACTTTATTATCCATTAGACTGGTTTAGATGGGCTTGCAAAACAGTAGCAACAACAACTAGGTGCCACGGGTCCAAATGCAATTACTATTACCACAACGAAATTGAATCAGGAGTGAGGTGGCGAGAAATTAGATGATAGTGATAATTTACCAATGACAATGGCTTATAAGTTTTCATGTCGGCAATAATTATTAGTGACATCGCTGACAAACCAAGCACCTACAACAGCAGTCAGTGTAGAAAATAATCGAGAAAAATGTCACTTGAATAAATAAGTGCAAGCAAATAATGATAATAAGAAATAGTTATAGCAAATATACAAAGGAACAATACAAAAAAAGAACAAACAAAAAAACAAATGCACATCTATAGAGAAAAAACAACAACGACAAAGCAAACAAATACATATATCTATAGAGAAAAAACAACAACGACAAAGCAAACAAATACATATATCTATAGAGAAAAAACAACAACGACAAAGCAAACAAATACATATATCTATAGAGAAAAAACAACAACGACAAAGCAAACAAATACATATATCTATAGAGAAAAAACAACAACGACAAAGCAAACAACACTATGGTATTATAAAATCAATTTTCATTCTATAATACAGTTCAAATTAGAGGAAAAGTCACACCTACTGCAATGGGATCTGGACTTGATTCATTTCGTCACTATACTTTGCCACACGTAATGTTAGGATCCCGTTTCTGTACCGGGTGTCAATATCTCGTTCATTGATTCTTGGGGCGGGAGGTAATGGTATCAATCTTTCAAACTTCCCCACCGGTCTTTCAGACACCCTCACATGTTTCTTATAGTATTCTGGCGGGTATTTTGCGATTTCCCCGCTGATGATCAAAGTGTATCGATCAAAGTCAAACACCACGTCGATTTCTTCTTTCGTGGTCCCAGGTAATGGGACATTAATCACGTATTCTTCATCGAATTCGAGAATATCAATTGGCGGGACCACCCCGAGCTTTTTTTGATCGATGGTCGCGGGGTTGAACGCCGATAAATCATAAAGATACTGTTTTCTGAATCTCGAACGGTTCTTGAGCTCTTTGCGAAGTAAACGCTTGTTGTCGTACTTTCGTATCACCCGATCAATGATATCGTCTTCGTCGCTGTCGTGATGGATCTTGCGTTCTTTGTCGAGACTGCTGATCGAAGACCGACGGCTTAGGATATGGTTCACTTCATCCCCGAGCCCATCATCGAAATCAGATAAATTCCAAAGACTCTCCTCATCATCCTCGTATTCCTCGTCGCTGGAATCGTATTCATCTTTATGTTTCTTTTGTTTATTGTTACCATTGTGCATCGCGATAAATTGTTGGGCGTACGCCGCATCAGTTCTGAATCGATACTCGTGGACCATTTGCGGTGTCAACCCCGGAGGAGCGGTCGGTGACATTCCTTTGAGGTAGAAGAAAAGCTGGATTCTTGCTTGGGGAACAAGACTAGCGTAGAGCTGTTTTGCGGGATCCGGTAAAGTATTATAGAACTGGGTCAAAACCGATTGCATGAACGTTTGTTGCATTTGATCTTGGCCTGCTCCGGCCTGGGGTGGTTGTGGTTGTGGTTGTTGGCCCATTGGTGGAAACCCAGCCATGCCGCCTCCGTACTGTGGTGGTTGCTGACCATAAAAGAACTGTTGGCCGGGGAAACCTGCTTGGCCAGGAAACTGCTGGGCAAATTGTGAAGCCATCTGAGGATTAGCGGCAAATTGGTTTTGGAAAAACTTCCCAGCTGCTGCCTGTTGTGCTGCTGCCTGTTGTGCTGCTGCCTGTTGTGCTGCTGCTTGTTGTGCTGCTGCCTGTTGTGCTGCTGCTTGTTGTGCTGCTGCTTGTTGAAATTGCTGGGCCATTTGTGGATCCATTCCTGCGAATCCGCCTGTTTGGGGGTTCATTTGAGGGATCCCGGATACTGGAGTCCCATAAGGAGTCTTAGCCCCTGACGACTTCCGGCGATGATGTTTGGATTTAGTGCTATTAGGGGTGCCTGATGGTGGGAACTGGAACATGTCGTGATATTGATGAATAGCTCTCCAATATAAAAGAACAAGTGGGACAACGCGACAATTTTTTTCACTTTTTTTTTTTTTTTATCCCAAAGGATGTCAAACATTGCCAGCCTTTAAAGCCCTCCTCGTCTACCACAAATCACCGGACACTGTGATGGCTGCATAATATTACAGTATACCGCATAAAACCCCCCTGCATGGTGTGAGATGTTTTATACAAATGGCTATTCTGTCGATGATCAAATGTATATAGTCTATTAATATATTTGTGAAATGAAATGAAATGGAATATTACTTTTTTTAGGAGAAAAACCAAAAGAATTGAAAACTAATATCTAATTAGCCCGACAAAAAAAAAAAAAAAAAAAGAAAAAAAAAAAAAAAAAAAAAGAGAAAAGAAAACTGTTGTCCATTATCATATTGGATTTCTTGAGGTATGTTTTAATGCTTCCGGGATGATTATTTTTGATGAGAGGAGCTTTGTGTATCAGGAGAATGAGCTGGTCCACTAAAAAAAAAAAAAAGATTTAACTGCATCTGACATCAATCCAAGGATAGAGAAATAAAAGAGCCAATGTTTTTTAGGGATGGAATCAAGTATTATTAGCCGTCAGTTAATCTGGCCAGGCGCAACATAAAATCAACCCATGAGAAATAACTTCCTTAATTGTAATTGTGTGTGAGCAATTATTTTTTTTTTCAACAAGGATCTAAGGAATTCTTCTTCTTTCTTTCCTCAATTTCCTCTTTGGATCCTGCCACAAACCTACTGGTGGCAAAATGCCAACCCATTTCCCCACCGTTGGTTAAGAAATCGGTGTTGCCGGTGAATTTGACTCCCCATTGCTTGTTTTCCGGGTCCATCACGTAGGAATCTAAAGAACAGGTGCTGGCATCAATCCTCAAGTTCTTACCGTCCCCGCGGTGTTCAGGCTCAAGAAATTGATGGGCGTTATCATAGCCTAGAAGAGCCATTCCAAGGGCGATTTTCGTTGCGGCATGGCTCACCAACATTATACTCTCGACTTCTGGGTATTGTTCCTCCACCTTTGGGATGAAGCTTTTCCAGAAAGCTTGACAACGGTGGAATATGTCAACTTCATCTTCGCCAGTAGGGTCCGCAATGACGTCGGAATTATCGTACCAGTCGCCAGACAACGATGGGAAAAAGGATGAAAGCATCAGTAATGATGGGGGGTCAGGAATCGCACCACGGTTTTTCTTGAACCATTCGCCAATTCCTTGTTCGAGGAAAATCGGGATGTGAAGACGGTTGGCGGTGGGGTTTGCGGTTTCCACGCACCGGTAGAACGGGCTGGAGAATATGAGTTGGGGTTTTGGGACTGCTTGGTCCTGGAGGTATTCGCTTAGTTCGGTTGCTTGGTCGACGCCGTGGGGGGCTAGCGGGGGATCACAAGCGATTCCTGTCAACGGGGCCACGGTATACGGAAGCCAGTCGGAGCGGTAGCCATGGCGTACGATGTAGATGCTCCTAAGGGTCATGTTGGATAATGGAGAAGACATGAGATTGGGGTTTTGGAGATGAACAGCCGGAGTTTGGAGCGTCATGGGAGTGTCTTTTTTTTTTTCTTCTCTGTGGGTGTGTGTCTATTTTTTTTTTTTCTTCGCTTAATTTTCGAGTGCGCAAAAGGAAAGAAAATATGGTTGGAAAGATGTTTTTATATATATATGGGGGAATGCAAATATATATATTGTAGATGGATGAGTTGTGGGTAGTTGAGAAGAATGTACGGTCTGAATGAGAATCTTTGACGTTGAGTGATGGTGGTTGTAGATATATATATATATACAATCATATGCGGATATGAGACAGATGATATCTTGAATTATTATTATTATTATTATTATTATTATTATTATTATTATTATTATTATTATTATTATTATTAGTATTATTAGTATTATTATGTAGACAGTGTGTCAGAAGGAAAACTAATGCCTGTCAACAATATCTTTGGAAGTTAGAAATCAAAAGATTATCAAGAAACCCAAAACTTCCGACCTCTTCCAACTTCAATTTATGGTCCTTCAAAGACTATTCAAAGGGGGGAAAGTCAAGAACAAGAAAAGATCAATGAAAAATGGGACAATAATCGCATAGTCTTTCGATACTAATTGAATATTGATAGACTTCCCTTTAACCAGAAAGGGCATTTTCTTTGTAAATGCCTTTGATTGATCTTCAATGCTGTGCCTCCTGGCCTCAATCCAAACCACATTTGTCGTCACCAGTGATTGTATTATAATCACTTCACCTATGAAGAGTATGGTGGGTCCAATGTAAATAATACTGTGATGTCAACTATCATTTCGTTACAGAGTTAGTCCACTTTCCTTTGGTATCATACTATTTTTTTTTTTGTATACTTTCCTATTGATGTATTTCTTAGTATTTCAAGAGAATAGAAGAGTTATAATCAAAATTGACACCACTATTTTTTCATCGATATTGAATAAAAATCAATTATTATAACTTTCAATAAAAGGAAAACCAACCAGATAAAAAAAAAAAAATTCCCCAGGCTATCGACAAACCAAAGTACGATGAGTCCCGGGATTGTATATTTGTCGAGGATTATTATTAATGATAGTCTGCTTGTTTATTCTTTGTTTACTAAGCTATTTATATGTGGATTTTGCGCTAAAACTTATTGGTGATTGTGAATGTAATATTTTGTAATATATATATACAGGACCACTTTTGTCTGGAAGAATAAAGTACCACCAGTACACCCAGGGATTGAGTGAGCCTGTCAAGGTACAACTACTCATTATTCTGGCTTATATATCAACTATAACAATATATATATATATATATATATATATATATAAATAAATCAATATCGTAAAAATCAAATCACGATTTACGACAGCGGAAAAAATCCCAAATCAAAAACAAAAAACAAAAAAAAACAAAAAAACAAATTACATCACGTTAGCCATCATGAAAACCACAACCCCACAAGCAATTGGATTATTGCCTGGAAAACGAATATTTGACTACCCACCACAACCATGGTTTCATTCGAAGATCACTTATCACTTTTCAACCTTTCACTCGAGGAATTGGAACAACTTCAACAAGGCACCACGTTGAAAAAATTCAGCGCCGACGAGGCGTGGAAACTCGGGTGCCTCGCCAGGGTGTTGGCGATTGAATTGTTTCCTAAACAATCGTTGGTGATTGACATCACTTTGGCCAGTGGCCAGGTGTTGTTCCACACGTCGTCTGGGTCGGGGACCGCGTTGGATAACGACGAATGGGTGAACCGAAAGAAGAAGGTGGTGCTCAGAATCGGTAAGCCGTCGTTCATGGTGGGGCAAAAGTTGAGAATGAAGAAGATGACGATGGAGGAGTCGCTTGGGATATCGTCGATGGAGTACGCTGGCCACGGGGGGTCGGTTCCCATCAAGATTGATGGGTTTGACAATGTCATTGGGGCGTTGACGGTGAGTGGGTTGCCCCAGGGGCAGGACCACTTGCTTGCCACCACCGCGTTGAAGAAGTTTAGGGATTTACAGTAGGTAATGGTTGTTGTTGCCAATCCATGGTTATAGAAGGCTGATCCAGGTCTTGATATATATATATATATATATTGTGTATAACAATTAGAGAATAATAAACCATCCACGATGAAGTACAAACAGGAAATTAAATAATAATAAGAATAATAAGAAGAAGAAGAATAATAATAATAATAATAATAATAATAATAATAATAATAATAATAAACTGCCACGCGACGCGTAAGAAGAGGAAATCCCCCCGGGTAACACAAACAAAATCTGGAGATTAAAAAAAAATAAAAAAGAAAAAAAAACCGCAGTTGGACACCCCAAAACAACAGCAAGATAAACACCAACCAACCAACTCTTGCAATCTCTCTCTCTCTCTCTCTCCCTCTCTCCCTCTCTCTTCACCTTGGTCATCACACCCTATTGTCAACCACCACCACACCACATACTACTCACCTCGGCTCCCTTTTTCTTTTTTTTTTTTTTTCTATCTCTGAACCCCGTTATCATCACTTCACCCTCTCCTGCAACAACCCTTTTATTTTTTTTTTTTTTCATTTTTATTTTTTTACCACCAACCACAATGCACCACTTGACCCTCGACTCCCCCGACACCACCATCAAGCTCAAACTCCTGGAAGTCACCAAGGCCATCTACGCCTCCAAGAAAATGGTGGTCCTCACCGGGGCGGGGATCTCCTGCAACGCCGGGATTCCTGACTTCCGTTCTGCCCACGGGCTTTACAACGCCCACACCTCGTCCACCGTCAAGGGTAAAGATCTCTTTGACATCTCGCTCTTCCGGAACCACGACACCCTCCAAGCGTTTGCCAGCTTCATGGAAACTCTATATGGTCACACCACCCAAGCATTGCCCACGGAAACCCACAAGTTCATCCATCATTTGAAGAAACACAACAAGTTGTTGCGGTGCTACACCCAGAATATCGACGCCCTTGAACGGAAACTCCAGCTTCGTACCGGGATCATCGAGGCTCACACCCCCAACTTCCGCAAACACTGGAAAGACCTTGACGTTGTCCAACTCCACGGCGATTTGCACGCCCTTTCTTGCACCGCCTGTTTTGCCCACTTTGACTGGACCACCGGCCTTCGCCGCCAGCTCGCCGCCGGTGACGTTCCTGAATGCCCAAAGTGTCTTGAGAATTACCATCACAAAAGTGCCGAAGGTAAACGTCTTTCGTCGCTCACCGTGGGAATGCTCCGTCCAACAATCGTCCTCTACGGAGAAAACCACCCGCATTCGGAAAGCATCAGCCGAGGAATCAGCATGGACATTCGTTCGAAACCAGACTGTCTTGTGATTTTCGGGACCTCTCTCCGGGTGGACGGGGTTAAAAAATTGGTCAAGACCATGGCCAAAGAAATCCATGATCGTAATGGCAAAGTGATCTTTGTCAATAAGACCAGCCCCTCCCATGCCATGTGGGGGGAATACATTGATTATTTCATCGAGAGCGACTGCGACTCGTGGATTCGCTCGCTCAAACAATCCTACCCCGATCTTTTCTTGACCCAACTCGAGCTCGATCAATTGAAACTTAAAAAGTCTAAAGCAAAGAAAAAACAAATGATGTTGACCCCTCCCCCTACCCCCAGCACCAAAAACAAGAAGTTCGACGTCACTATCGATCCAAAAACCATCAAGTCAAATGACAAAGTCAAGAAGTTCCTTGGTGAGCGAGTCCTGCCCGAATACTCGCCGATAAAGACAAATCGTATTATCGACCTTCTTAGCGACGAGGCGTTGGTGGTGGTAAAGCAGGAACTTAAAAAGAAAACCCCATTGAAACTGACCACCGGTAACAAAACCCCCAGGACACTTGCCAGAACCCTGTCAAAAGTGTCCAAGGACCTCCTTGATAAGGAGAACCAACCCCCAAAGCGGTCATCTCCGAAAAACCAACCTGGCATCAAACAGCGACAAAATACCGCGGGGCTTCCCCAGATATGCCTATGATTTTGTAGGGTTTTTTTTTCTTTTTTTTTTTTTTTTTTTTTTTTTCGTTTCTTTCTACGATTATTATTTGTATTATTAGTTGGTTCCAATGTTATTTTTATAATGAGTTCTCCGTAAACAGCGTAAGTATCATTGGGGACCCGTGATCCCCAAAATTTTCAATCATGGAAAAAAAAAAATAAAAAAAATAACACACAGGGTGCTGCTTCCTAATAATAATCATCGCCTTTATCGTACCCAAATCCCACCACCGCCAGCAATACAATAATATAACACACCATGGCCTCTTCGTCTCCAGGAACCGAATTCCAAATCACCGCGCTCCAACGAATGCTCAGTGCGTGTGCTGGGCTGATCATCAATTCGCTAGTGGTGACTCCCTTCGACGTGGTGAGGATCCGCCTCCAACAACAACAACTTCTCGAGCCGTCGCAATCGGTGGCAGTACCCACAGGCTGCTGCCGGACCCAGCCGGTGTTCTGGCTCTCTCCAGTCGACTGCTCCAGCCCCTGTGCCACCGTCCGCCCATCCACCGTCAAACTATCGGGAACTTGGCAGGGACTCAAGTTTATCGGGATCAATGAAGGAATCGCCTCGCTTTGGAAAGGCGTCTCCCTAGCCCTCTTCATCACCATCCCCGGCAACATGGTGTATTTTGCCGGGTACGACCACTTGAAATCTAACGTCCCCCTATTCATCCCCTCGTACTTCACCCCGTTGGTCTCGGGGGCCATCGCCCGTACCGGGGCGGTCATCGCCATTGCCCCAATCGAATTAGTGAAAACTCGATTCCAGGCCATGCCATCGTCTCCGAACTCCCCCTTATCCACGCTATTGAAAGATACGTTCCATGCGGTGCGGGTACGTGGATTGGGTCAGCTATTCAAGGGGCTTGAGTTGACGTTATGGAGAGACGTCCCGTTCCTGGCGATTTATTGGGCATCGTACGAATTCTTCAAGCATAGGCTCTCGGCATTCCATCGCATCGACAACAGCAGCAGCAGCGATGTGGCCTTTGTATCGTTCCTTTCAGGCTCGCTTTCCGGGACCATCGCCGCCATCGCCACCAATCCATTCGATGTCGGCAAAACCCGACTTCAAGTGGCGGCTGATGAACCCGCCGCCGACACCAACGATACAAAAAATACCTTGGTCAAACGATTACGCAAGGATACAAAAAATACCTTGGTCAAACGATTACGCAAGAAACGGCCATCGATGTTCAAATTCCTTGGAGATATTGCTAAAAAAGAAGGGGTGGCGGCGTTATATGTCGGGCTTACTCCAAGAATCCTCAAAATCGCTCCGTCTTGTGCGGTGATGATCTCGTCGTATGAAATTTCTAAACATTACTTTGCTAAACAGTATCAACTACAAAATAGAATGCTCGATTGATTGGTGCCGAATTATTATCGACTTTAACCGGTGTTTCTCTGTCTTGGGGCATTTTCCTTTTTTTTTACAATTTCAAAAACACATTCATGTTTATATATTATAGACCAAGTTTTCTTTGCTAATGTATTTTAGCTAACAACATTTTCTTGCACATAGTAATAATAAGAAAATATTCCTGGTTTTTTTTTTTTTTTTTTTTTTTTTGGTTATTATAGAGTCCCAGCCACACCTTCCAAAAAGTAAAAATCGAAAAATTCCCTCTGCCAAAGGTTGATTAGTCTACTGCCATTCATGATTCATATCCAAACTGGTTGGTCTTCCTTGGAACCCCACCGGTAACTGTTGCTGGGTGAAAGGAATCGGTTCCAAATTTTTGGCAATTATGTCTCCTGGAGTGGATATCATATTATTCTCTGGCCCAGGAACCATGGTTTGCTTGAGATGCTTTGGCTTTTGGTCCTTGAAATCAGCAGCCAACGCGATCCCGTCTTTGGTGCTTGCCCTTGATTGCAATGGCGAAGAATAAACGTTATAATGCTGCAGCGGCACCATGGGCATCGAAAAGATCGCCGGCTCACTGTGGATCGAGAAACTGGGTTGTGAACGGGACATTCTAACGGTTCCATTTTCAAAGGTGATTTGCCCCTTCTTGAACTTTTCGCCGGGATGGGCATCCAAGAAATCGTCGGCGAACTTTCTGATTTCCATACTGTTGTTGTGCAACGTCGCCAAGTATTGGCCTAGAGTGTCACTTAACTCCCCATTGATGGACCTGACAAACTGTTCGTCGACAATATTCTGCTGTGCCGATTGTTCTTCCAATTTTTCTTGCAACAATAAGGTTTCTTGCTGGGGTTTATTGCCTCTGGTCACCTTGAGCTGCTCTCTGGTTCTTTCTTTCTCTAATTTTGTATCGGCGGACTTCTTTTCCCTTATATACACTTCGGAAAATTTCTTCTGCAACGCCTCTTCTGCTTGGATGGCCCTATCGGTATTTTCGAGCCCTTGTTGTAGACAGTTGAGGAAATCAATGATCAACTTTCTGCTTTCTTTTTCCGGGATGGTGTTCGACCACATATTGAGCTCTCGTATCACCTCGTGTTCTTGGAGACTCAACTTTTTATGGATCCGCACAAGTTTGAGTAATTTGTTGCTGATTGTTTGGGCACTGGGACCGTTGACCCTGGAAGAGAACCGACGGATCATCACGTTCAAAGGATTGCTGGTGGTGGCCGAGCCAATCACTGGCGGGAGCACCGCAGACATAAAGCTGTGGTTTGACAATCTTGATCTTGGGGGATTCAATCCATTTGTGCCCGCAAGGAGTTGGCTTGAATCGACCCGGATATTATTGTTCATTGTGCGGTCCTCTGTGTTCTTTGTTTTGGAATGAAATTGGTTTTCTGTTTTTACAAAAAAAAAAAAAAAAAAAGAATTTGTAACGATAACAATAATTGGGATACCAACAATAATTCAAACTATTTGTGATACTAATAACAATAATTAAAATCATTTGTAAATGATAACAATATGACACAAAAACCACCATTTTTTTTTTTTTTTTTTTTTTTTTTTTTACGCTGCATGTCAATTGACGAGGGTGCTTCACTCACAATCACAAACTACATTCGCACCACGAGAAATAATATTCATGACAAATAAAGACATATTGATGGTACTAATTATATCTAGTTTTTCTTATTCTGTCCAATGTTCAACCCAGTAATCGACGCAATGTAGTTCTTAGTACACTCAACTGCGCTATCGACAGACTTCATGGTGGTGGAGGTCGTGGACTCCACGGCCTCGATGGATCGTTCCACCCCCGATACCAACGCGTCCTGGGCATCCGCTACCGCCGGAACGTTTTGTCTTTCCAAATGGTACACGAACCCCGTGGTGTTGGCAAAGGTGATTGGCAAAGTCCAACGGAACACCGCCAACCCCACCGCCGCTGGCAACACGACCCGAGCCAAAGGACCACGACGACGGGCAAAGATCGACCCGGTCAACACCCCGGTGACAATGTACAACCCCCCAGGTAATAGATCCTCGCGGCGATCGTGCAATTTGGCCACCGTGCCAGTGACGTGATGCTCCAAATCATAGTAGTCCTTCGTCACCCCTTCGGCCCCAGATTCCGCCGATTGCAAAAGCTCGACCGTGGATTTTCTGGCCTTGTTGAAGAGCCCTTCCAAGTAGTCTGGCGACCGCACGGAAATCCCATCAACAAGCTTGTTGGGCCCCAAGGATTCGATCTCACTGGCAGAAGCCGGTACGATAGTTCCCGGAATCGGGGTCACATTATCATCATCGTCATAAAAGTTACGTTTCTAACTTGGGGTTAGTAAAAGTGCTATCACACATTTGGTGGCAATAAATAACCATTTCAAACTCACCGATTCATTGTGAACTTTGTACGATGGAAAAAGTGCCAAACCACCAAGACCGACAATGGTGGTCTAAAAATGTTAGTGAAAAACTTTCTTTTCTATGTTTGCAAGGACAAAAAAGGGTCTAAGAAATGGGAAGCGCAGATTGCTGGTTCCTTACTTACCAGGAAAGCTTTAGCGAATGGGAATGTCATTTTTTCTGCTTGAAGGTATCGATGATGGTCCCCCCCTCCCAAAATTGATTCTCAGTAATTGCCTGAATTTTTATTTGTGTGGGAATTTCTGCTCTGTGCTTTGGTGACCAGTTACGTAAGCACACTGAAAAACTGCCCATGCTGATTATGTAACTGCTACCTAATCGGCATTAAAACCCATCAATCCGTCATTGATCATTGGATTATCATTATTAATGTTATCACCAGACAAAAGAAATCATGTGTGTATTAAAAATAAGAGCCAGAAATAATAATAATAATAATAATAATAATATGGTTGTGTAAAGATTATATGAAAATGCCAAATCCTATTCATCATCAATTCTGAAGCGATCCTCCTCATTATTATTTTCCAGAGAATCACTACCGATATCCCCGAGTTCGATATCCCCGTCCAAATTGAACTGGATATCGGGATCGTCATCAAAGTTTCCCCTGGCACTGCCCAATCTCGAGTATTTTCCCCAACCGGTTTTCCCACCACCAATCTTGTAGATCATCATTTGCAAAATCAGGGCTCTTCTCTGTTTGCCCACCAACAAGTACGCCACCACCACAAGCAACCCCAAAAACACTAGTGATCCCGAAAGTCGATGGTCGTCCAACCGGTCCCAGCGCGAATCATCACTATCGTTGACTTTGTAGTTCTTGTAATTGTCGGCACTGATGAAATCCGGTCTTGCGGCCACCCCGTCCACCTCCCCGCCGTAGTAGAAGGTGTCGGTCGCCAGACCATGGACAAAACCAACTTTATCGGGGGGTGAATTGGTTTTGGAAGCGAACGCCGCCGCCCCTTCAGCACAAGAATACAACACCGCGCGCCCAAGGGTCCAGGAGAAATCTGACCCGTTGATGCTTTCGGCCACATGGATGCTCGATTTCAAATCTTTCGATGCCTCGTCGTCGTCGTCGTCAATACCGTACCGTGGGAACCCTAGCCCACGGTGCAAGACGTTGAGAACCCACGAGGACTTATAACATAATTCCGATAATTCGTCATCGGACAAATCCGACAAGTTTTCATTTTCCGTGGTCCTTACACCACTGGCATCGTTCAATTTCTTCAATTCGGTCCAGTGGACATTACAAATCTCCGCGGTTTTCTCATAAAACGACTGGTACTTGTAAGCGTTCGAGTATTTTTCATCGATCGTCGCGTCGAGATTATGGTCCTCCTGCAACCCCAACAAATTGCCAATCGAGTCCCAATACCCACTGACCCCAATGAACCGATCAATATCAAAGTCCAACGCCGGTAAAGTTTCCGATAACAAGCACGACGAATCATCTTGAGGATTGGTGATATCGCAATTGGAGGCCCCGTTATTGCTCAGGGTGGTACTGGCAAGCAACGGGTACAATCCATCGAGACAATCAGTGAAATTCCCTGCCCCGTGCACCGTGAATTCCTTCCCACCGTTAATGGCATCGTACTGCGATACCAGACTGTACCCCGTTGGCAAACACGGGTCTTCAAGGGATAACTTCTTGTCGAAGTGCTTGTTTTCTTTCTTCAACGCGTCCTCCGCGAGGATGTTCAAGTACTTTTCGTGGGACTGGTACATCCCGTACCCCAAAAACGACGTGGAAAACACATCGTACGACAAATCCGCCGTCGATTGGCCAAACGACGCCAATTTTAATCTGAACAAGGTGTTGGAATGCTCTGCCACTTCGGTCTCGTTCGGCTGGAACGCAATCTGGGTCGACGCCCCGCCCATGTCCAATAACCCATAAGTATGGTGGTTTTTCCCATGGTCGTGGGCTTGGGGGTTGTTGAACGATCCCATCAAGTAATTGAGACCAATCCACCCGTATAACCCCTCGATATCCCCGTTGATCACGTTGATGTGCGACGCGCAGTCCGGCAAATAAAAGTTCGAGTGGGCCTGGATGTACTCACAGGTATTCTTCAAGATCTGGTACTGTTCGCTTGGTTTAAGCAATCGCATCCCCGCGGTGGCATGGAGGAAGATCGGGGTACGGTATTGCTGTTCTTTCGGGACGATCTTCGATGCCTCTTTCAATAAACTCCTGATATGGTGTTTCCCCACTTTGCCCGGCTTCGACTTGAACGACGAGATCCCCGGTTTGATTTTCTTTTTCCATTCTGGCCGGGTGTAGATTGACGGTAATGCGTCGTCAAAAGTTATCGAGTCAGGATAATATCCTTGCTTTGACCCTCCGTGGCTGTCCTCTTCCTCCTCCTCATCAGTATCCTCCTCCTCCTCATCAGTATCCTCCTCCTCCTCATCAGCACCTCTATGGGATAAACTTATTCTCTTGACCAACTCTGGCTTGGATCGGGAAATGGATATTCCTTTATCAACCAAGTACTTGCTACTCAACCAATTGTAGATGTACGCGCGGGACCCCTTGGACCCTGCGTCTATGATGATGATATAGTCATAAGGAATGTTCTCCTTATTGAAAACAGGGCCCTTTTTATCCATTCGTCGCAAATCCATGGTACCTGGTGGTTTGTGGTTGCAACAATAGTTATCATTCAGGGCCAGAAAAAAGTTCCTCAAAAAAGCCAAGAAAAAATAAAAAAAAAAAAAAAAAAAGATCAATTAGGAAGAAATTATTTGTTCCTGTGGTTCTTTGCTTCAACGACGATATCCAAACAGAGAGCAGTTATATAATGAAGGCTCCTGAATACAATGTATACACCACACAACACCTTTCTATATTCTTACACGTAAAAACTGCTTCACAGAACCAATAATTCCCACCGTTATTATTACCAACGGTAACACTCGCAGTTACCCGTGTTAAGATCTATGATCTACGCCCACCAACGGTAATAAAAATACACTTATATATTATTAACATCTGGATGTCTTACAAACCACCTAAAGAATTGGCCTGCAATAGTCCACCCGATGATAAGGCACAATAACCACTATTAATAAACAGCATTAGGTTGGGACCATAACATTACGTCTGGCAGTGCAAATAATTTCCTCTTTTTTTTTTTTTTTTTTTTTTTTTTTTTTTCAATTGTTATTTCTCACTAATTTTTCATTTGAACCAAAAATTATCATTCTCTTGTGCAATCGTCAGCCTCACAGCTTTTGTATAAAGCCAATTTTTTTTTTTTTCTTTAAAAAAAAAAAAAAAAAAAACAATAACCCAGTTTTCGTCAACTTGAAGCTGCAGCGGTTTCGCCACTTTGATTAGATGTTTCACCACCGTTTGCCTCACTACTCTTGACCTTCTTAATCTTCTTTGCGTTCTTATCACTCTTTCTCTTTTTCCCTTTGCTTTGCTTCACTGGTCTTTCCTCATCCTCAGAATAAACAAAGTCTGGCAAATCATATAATCTAACCCCTTTTATTTGCAAGTCGTTGAATTTCTCGTCATAAGTTTCAAGCTGTTGACAGAAAGATAAAAAGTCTTTACAAATCATATGAATATCAACCTTCTTCCCCTCACCGTTACTATTCGATTGCAATTGCAAACCAATGTAAAGCGATGTTATGTGGACAGCCACATTAGACTCGTCTTCTATAAGTTTTTTCGTTTCTTCAGAGTTCTTATTTTCATCGGTGATCTGAGTGTATTTCTTCATTAGTTCTTCACCTTTCAACGTACCAAATGAGGCTAGAAGTTCCCTACGCCCTTCAGTGTCATCACTAGGTATTATGAAACTGTGTTCAAAATATTTGACGTAGGGATGTGCCAAGCTTATAGCATCATGGACCTCCAATTTTTGCACCAAGAACCGAAGTCTTGATTCAATCCACCCACTCCATTTCAACGATTCTTCTTCAGTACCCTTGGTTGCCGCAGTGACCGCCAAGTACGACTTATAATTGTGGAAGAACTTATGCTTCTCAAACAACGAAGACCATGGCTTTTTCCCTAAAGATATATCGGTGACAAACTCACTACCCCTTTGAAATTCTGACAAAATCACCTTCATGGTAGACGTGGTAATATTATGGGTGGCGCACATCGATGGGTAGGCTGGGGTGATCACTGGCATCTTATGCTGTCTGTCTTGGGCGTATAATCGAGGATTCCACACCCTCACTTGTAGAGGCCCGTCTTCAATTTGCTTCAACAAAACAGGCTGAGGCCAGCTCCATTGATTAAGAATATGAAAGAATTTGATAACAATGACTGCACTGCAGGCATTTGGGTACAATTGACAGATTCTTGCTACCAACATTGCCCACGCAACCCCTCCGGGAAACCCAAAGACGTTACCGTAAACCGCTCTTCTCTGGGCCCACAATTTGATGGTTCTTAAAGCATATTTAAACGCCATTGGTTTCGGTACTAGCTGTAAGATCTCGTCCGTGACTCTTGTACCATTAAGGGCTCTAATGTCCTTTTCATCAATGTTTCTTAAGAGGTTCTTATCGAGTAAACTCAAACTCAAAGGAACCTGGTTGACGTCCAATCTAGCACAAAGCATATCAATGGAAATCCCACTATATTTGAACTTGATAACGGGCACGTACGCTTCAGGTACCACCACGATCTCATCCAAATCGGCTTGTTTTCTCAACATATCGGCAAAGACGGTGAAAAAATCCTCCCTGGTGACATGTTTTGGCACAACTATTAACGTATCAATATCGGACCCTGGACCATAAACTCCCAATCTATACGACCCAAAGGTGAAGATCTTGCCACCGGCATCCTTGGCCATCCCTTCGGACATATTTTTCTTAATTGACACGTTATAGACAAACGTCAGGGCCAACTTTTGGAAAGTCTTCAACACCTCGTATCTTTTTTTTGTGGCCTCTTCACTTTCAAAAGATCCCTGTTTCTTTAACTCACTGATCATGGCGGTATTGAGAGAGGTTTCAGCATCCGTTGATGCCTCTAGGGAAATGGGCGGCGTGACCCCATAAGTTTTAACTTGAATCATCGTTGGCTATGTGGCACGGAGAGGAATTTAAAAATCAAACACACACAAACTGAGAAGGCCTAAAAGGAAACGGCAAACAGTAGAAAAATAAACGAAGTGAAGAAAACAAACAGAGAATATACGGTCTGGCAATGATATTATCAAATCAAATCCTGTTGATGATTATACCACGAAATGAAAAAATAAAGAAAAATGAATAGTTCCACTAATCGTACAAAAGCACAAAACACCGAGACAAAAATGAATCTTTGGGCTCACAAACACTCAAGGGCAATTCTTCAGAAACGAGAAAAAAAAAAAAGGAAAAGTAAAAGAATTGCAAATAGCACAGATATCAAATGAGAATACCAGATATTCGCGTGTGTGTGGGTGACAAATGATCTAGAGTTTTTGCTGAACAGTCAGTTCCAAACGGTTGGAGAGCAGAATTCCTAATAGAGGCGAACAATTGGAGATTAGCGTTTTTTTCGGTCTTTTTTTTTTCTTCTTCTTATTCTTCTTTTTTCTTCGCGCCGCTAAAAATAAAAGGCGGGCGCGTTTTTGTTTTTTATATATGGGTCACGTGGACGAGTAGTGTCTCCTACTAACATAGTGCCGCAGATATATATATCTTCCTGCTAATTTGTATTTATATATTGCATCGATAATTCTAAATATATAAAGTGCCCATCACATGGAAGTCTCCGCTGCGTGATAAATGTTGATGGTACGATCGTTAGCCGAAGAAGCAGCGAGCACCATCTTGTGAGGATGCAATGCCAAATTCAAGATGTTCCCGCTTCTATGAAACCCTCCTCCTCTTCCTCTTCCTCCTCCTCTGGTTACGCCACCATAAAGATAACTCCCCGAGCTTCTCTTGGTATCTAGGTTCATGTTTCTCTGGTCATTGTAGAAGTCAGAAATCGTGTACCCAGAAGTACTCCAAACCTTGACGGAGTCCGAGCCAGTGACAAATATCGGGGCATGTTCGTGGACCCTCATACTCTTCAAAAGAGACCCTGTAGCAAAACTTTCGACCGGATCGTTCAATCTAATATCCCAAAGCTGAACCAAACCATTGTTCGAGGCACTCACCAATTCTCTGAAACCCCCTCGTTGCATATGGATACTATTGAGAGAAGTTCTCGATGGTTTGCTAGGATCTTTACTTCTTCCAATCCATTCTTTCACCATCTCGTCCCTTGGGGCACTTCTTTTGTCATACACTCTAATATCACCATTACTGAAGCCAGCAGTAAAAATACTACCATCAAGTTGATCGCACGTGAGTGAGGTGATTGGGAAAGACGATCTCTTAGGAATGGTTCTGTAGCATTTTTCTTTAAATGCGTTCCAAATGTTGATGGACTTGATATTACCAGTGGCGATCAAATCTCCCCTGGCTTGTTGCCATTCAAATAGGAAATTTGTACCATCGTTGATCCCCATCACGTTACTCAAAGTTTGCCACGAGGAAATGAGTCGGCACTGATCAAGATCTTCGAAATTTTTATATAATTTCACCGTACCGTCGTTGCAACCCGTCAAGAGAATTGGTTTATCATCTTCGTTCATGAATTGTATCTGGGAAATCCTACTACCCACAGGATTGTTATTGGAGAACAGGCACAAATTCTCCCCTGTAGAATAATCCCAAACACTGATAAGGTCTCTGCTATCCGACGTGACAAGATAATTGTCGAATTGGGTGAATTCAAACACTTTGGTCGAAGTTTCCGTATGAATGGTCTGCAGGGAAACCGACCAATCACCTCTTAATGATAATTCTTTATCACGTTGTGCGGAATCAATTAAAGCGTCATTTCTAGATTTTCTCCACTTACCAAATTTCAAATCATGATCATCGATTAGAGGATGACACTCTGGCCATACCAAAAGTTGGGGAAATTGATAATACTCTTTGGAAAATTCCACTAATTGTGATTTCAATGGGATGGTAGGCTTGGTGGTTTTCAAATCCATTGGTACAAATCTTGGGGGTAATGGATGAGGCAAAGACCCAAAAGATTCTCCATCAAAAAATTTATGATTCCCCGCTGATTTGAATTGACTGGAAAAGCTGCCTGATCTTTTCCCAGTTTTCTCACCATTTTGATGATCATGTTCATGCGGATAGCCAGTCATCGATTTGAAGAAATTGGAAATCGAAGTAGTTTTGTGTAATAAACCTTCTACCCCAGAGAAGGATTTTGCCGAGCTGACAGAATTGATTGATTCATCATCACTGTCCGCAGAGGCTCTTCCTGGACCATTATGATCATTAGGATATAAGTAGGCTGATACCACTCTCTTGTTTTTTCTTCTGCCGTTCGCTCTATTTTGCATACCATTGATCGGTTTATTATCATAGTATTCATAACTATCGTCATAATTATGACGGTCCTTTGATGAGAAATCCTTATCATCAGCCCCTAACTTTTTCACCAAGTAATTATGACAATATTCAAATGGCTCCTTCAACTCAGGAGATTCTTTCAAAGAATTCAACACATAAACAATCACTTGTTCCGAGAGATTTTGCACCTCATCATGGGGATCAGAACTGAAGATCAAAAGAGCTTTCCAGCACGCACTGTAAATAGTACCATATATTTGTGCTTTTCTTCTAAACTCAAACAATTCTTCATGTGCTTCAATAATGACAATTTCTTCTTGCAAAGATGAGAACGCAGCGAGCCTAAAAAGTGGCAAGTATTTATAGATGAACGTCGATAAGAAAATAACCATCTCTTTTCGAACCGATACCGATGCATCATAAACATTACTGATAACTTCTTCCGCGAGCTTAATTTCCAATTCCTCAAGCTCTGCGGTCAACTTATTCGATGGATGATCATGGATCGTCAAATATGTGGTGAAACTGCAAATTATTGCCGCTCTTAAATCCGGCATACTATCTTTATCATGAAATATCTTGATTAACCTCGTCAAAATATTGGATTTGTAACAGATATATTTAGCTTGCGGAGACCCGTTCCAGACTTGGGAGAAGAACAAAGCCCCCCAAAGCTGCAAATTCGGATGGGTTTTCTTACCCCTCTCGATGAATACCATAACCCTCGCAAATAAGTCATGATCAAATAACTTATCTCTTCCGGTAGGATAGTCCTTGATGAATAATGTCAACACTACCAAGGAAATTGTCAAATGATGATAAGTCAACCCCACATCGTTATTGAAATCGATCAATTTATGCGGCTTGGCTTCAAAATCCTCATCCGGAATATCTTCATCCAGGGTTCCCTTGAAAACCGACAAAGCTGGCTTACCAATTTTCGCCTCAAGTCTTCTTTGTTCTTTTGCTTGTTTATCAATACTTTCAAAATACGCATTTTTGTGTCTGACTTGAGTTTCGCTCAAGATTTCCTTTTCAGGTAACAACATATAGTAGAAATACTTGAAGCAACCACTATTGGAGGTGTTCAAATCATATTGCATACTTTTATAATCACAAGCCAATAATTTGGCCCACACAAACGCCAACATCGGTTTCAATTGAATCACTGGCGATTGTAAAAGTTTCACCACGTATGCGAAAACCCCGACATTCAACGCTAAAGACACCGCCCAAGGACCTAGATCAACAAAGAACGCCAAAATTTTCAAAGCCCGTGCTCTGTACTTTGGGGTCAATAATAATTGCAAGATCATTGCCAACTGAGGTGGAGGAACTTGAGTGTAACGACCGTATTGAATCCAGTTCTTCAAATGGTCCAATGAAGCATCAAAAAAGTTGGAAAAAATATATCTTGGACTTTCGGTCAATGCCACAGTTAATGATTTTTCCGCGTTAATCTGCTTTAGTTGTACCAAAGAAGTTAAGAAATGTTCAATTGCTAAATCCCAGTGAGCCCATAATTCATTTTCATGACAATCTGGCAATACTGGATCGGAAACGGGGTTACAATCATAATATTTCATGATTCTTTGTGCGAGCAAAAAGTTTCTAAACAACGCACAACAAACAGAATCTTGTCTAAAACAACGTCTAAAAAGGTTTCTTGGAACGCACGTATAAGCAATAGTATCTGTGATCGACGTGTAAATGTACGATAGGTCAGCAATCTGGTCTTTTCTTTCCGGGGTTCTTTTGAAATAAGATGTATCAAAATCGCTCAATTTGTGAAACTTCATTTTATAATCTGAGGTGACCTGGCTCAAATCTTTGTCGAACAAACCACTATAATATTCCGCAGTCAAAGGATTTCTCAATAAAAAGAATTTCACAGATATTTCAATAGGAGTGGTCATACAACAAGTGAACAAATCTGCTGGGACTTCTGGTAACGATGGTAAAGTTTCATCTGACGAGCACGCGGCGAATTGATAGCAATCTAAAAACAAAGTTGGATTCATAGACATATTATATCCATTTGCGCCATTATTCTTCATATTGGGGTTTTGGAATCCATTACTGTTAGCAAATGCAGAGTTCAGATCATACTGTTGTTGTTGTTGTTGTTGTTGTTGTTGTTGTTGTTGTTGTTGTTGTTGCTGCTGCTGCTGCTGCTGCTGATGATGATGATGTTGTTGTTGGTCCTGGGTTTTCATTTTCCGCTGAAGCTCGTTATAATTATCAATTTTCACCTGTGTACAATACTTGAAACTGTTTACCAAATTCCCGGCCTTGTTGCAATCATAAATAAGAACACTTGGGGCGCTCAACCAGTTCTGCAAATCATTGATAGGGACCGGGATATATTGTGTGTATTGACGATTGAAGACCCAAAATTCCCCAGATGGCGTTGGATCGGGCACACCGTGCCCATTATAATGGAACAAGTATCTGTTGATTTGATTAGGGGTATCTTTAACGGATCTTCTCCACGTTATCAAGGCTTTTTTCACATCGTCCACTACCGCATCCGGAAATGCTTTAAAGGAATTCTTCACACTCATCGATTTGTATTGCTTGACCACATTCTCGGCCACCGCGGTGGCTGCTGCCGTATGATTCCCATTGAAAGTATAAGGGTCTATCCAACCCTCGATCTTAGAGCAAGGCTTACCTTTCCTGCCTTCAGGAGGTTCGACTGATGCATTGAGACAAATGAAAATCCCACCGTGTGAAGTTTGGATTTTGGTTCGTGGGGCCTTCCAGTCTGAGGTAAAGGTATAATAATCACCTTTTAATTTTTTCTCTGCTTCCTCAATTGGTTTGAAGTTATCGCTGTACTTCTTCCCGTAGAAATAGAGATAAAAGTGGGTCAAGTGTTCTTTGTAGTCTTCGTACGCATCCTCAAACCCATGCCTGGTCTTGATATTCAAGGGTTTGAATTCAAACTTTCCCTCATCATCTACCAAATTGTCGTCTATGAAAGGGACATCTGGAGCAGGAGCAGAAACACTCATATTTTTTATATGAGAATTCAACCAATTTTTTTCCTTGTTAACTGCTCTTCTTTTGCGATTGTCGTTAAATCCTTTCGTTATCAAAGAAACGGGTTTATCAACAGCCTTTGGATTTTTTTTTTTTTTTTTTTTTGCCAAATTTGTCAGGTTCTCCGTGCACCGTAACCAAACTCGGCATTCACATTATACCCTTTTAGTTTCTAAAATTAAATATAATTGGGCTCAAAAAGAATATATATATTATAACTTCATTACTAAACTATATAACAATCTTCTTATTTCTCTTCTTTGCAAGTTTCCCACGAGACACCGAATCTGCAGCTTTCTGCAATTTCGCCTTAGTGGCATCCTTCTTCACAATTCTTCTACCACCCTTTTCTAATTCGTGGTTTTCAAGGAAATCGTCCAACATATTTTCGAAATCTTGTCTTTGATTTGACATGTCAAATTCTGTTGGTTCTTCCTCTTCCTCCTCATCATAATTCAATTGTAATTTCTCGAATCGATCATCTAATAAGGACAATCCTTCGGTTCTGAATAATGCCGAAGATGACATGGAAAATGACGAGGTATCAGTCATGGCCCCTTTCTTCTTTCTTTCCTTGGTCTTATTCTTTTTCTTTGTGGCGGCAGCAGCAGATTTTGTGAGATTAGCACCTGACATGTCTGGCAATTCTGGAAGTACATCATCCTCTTCTTCAAACTCATCATCAGAGTCCCAGTCATTTTGTTTGTTCTTATTTTCGGCCTGGAACTTTCTGAACCCGGCTTCCCACCCTTGATCCCCTTCTTTTTCAAATTCTTCTGTGTCATACCCGGCATCGTCAAAATTATCCATGTCCCACTCATCCTCATCAAAATCATCCTCTGATCTTTCACCACCTTGCAATAAATCATTGAAAATATTTTCATCGTCATCTACATATTCTTCATCTTCCAATGCTTCAAGAACTTCTCTCAATTTGTAGTCCATTTCCGGCTTGAAACCAGCAATCTCGTCAGGAATATTCTGCATAGTCTGGTAGTCCACCTTCTTTTTACCGCCATTCCCCGAAGGAGCCTCAGCATCGCCTAGCAAATCCTCTTTGAACAATATTTCATTGAGCTTGTTTTTATCCTGTTGCTTTTCTTTCTTTGGGATGAACACACCATTGCCACCTCCAATGGTCTTGAAATGTTGCATATAATCATACTTCGAGTCATCGTAAGTGATCCCATAAAGCGCAGCCTCACCTTCATTACCTCTGATTTTCCCAGATTTAATATCGGCATCCAATTCCTTTTCTAGCTGCGATCTTGTCTTGATCTTGTTATTTCTCTTATTTTTTTGTCCTAGTGGCATAAGAACGTTCTCACTAGCGTCTTCATCGTGGAACTTGGAATCTTCGTGCGATCTGTAGACGACCGCGAAGGTTTGGGCGTTCTTCTTGTCCACCCACTTTCTGGTATTTCTTCCGCTCATTATTTACTATATTTCCCACCAGTGGCTATTATAACTCGAAAGGTGTTTTATTCTGTCAAAATTTGAGATTTTTGCACTCCAAAAAATTTTTTTTTTTTTTTTTTTCTTCGTTTTTTTTCCTCATCGGATTTAACATTTTTGGCGGAGATTGATCCTCTACACTCACAATATGTATACTTGTATCCATAAATATTATTAGCTTTCCCACTCAATCCACCTAGAAAAAGCACCGATACAAGATATTCTTCCTCACCACCTTTGGGTTTGCACCATTCAAACAGAACCGGAGCTGTTACCTCAAACTAAACGATGCCCGACAGCACGTGCCTTAAGCGAAATGTCAATTTGCCAATTTTTTTTTTTCCACAGCGCTGCGAAGGAGAAGAAGACGTAGACGAAGAAGCACAAAACCTCTAATTATCAAGCATTCCCGCCCGCTGCCTGTGGTAATTCGTTAAAAGGTTATTATAATTTTCAACTTGTTTTCAAAGATATCCATTGGTAGTACCAAAAATCTGTTACCTGTTTGGCAGGGCTTCTTACCTTTTTTACTTGTGTGATTAAAACAACAATATGTCATCGAATAAGCAAAATAAAATAGCAAATAATAGAGCTGCACAAGGCGAGGATACCTCCGCTAACATATTGGCTCGTTCTCTAAGAAAGCCATTGCTCGTTGAACCCCAGCAAAATTTTGATAATGGCGATTTTAGCTCCAGTCATTACAATAAAATTGCAACCGACCCGAGAAGTTATAGGAACGTTTCCAATAGTTTGCGAGATGATTCAAAAGTAATCTCAATAAAAGGGGGGTTTGATAACAGCGTTGGCAATTTGAAGCCAATTGCAATAAATAACACCAGCTCGTTCCAGAAAGAATCGATGCTTTCTCAGAGTTTGAGGAATACAAATAATGCATTGTTGAGTAAAATTTCACCAAACCCAAACAGTTACACAACGTCTTTGGGTATTGAAAGTAATACTAACGACAAGCTGTCCTCCTCTTTCAAAACCGCGAAAGCTAACTCAGTGGCCAGTAGCAGCCAGCACAATTTGTTTTCTGTGAACCCATCATCAGTAGGCGTCAAAAGTCCTAGGCCTTCCATGGCAGTGGACGCTGAGAATCCTGACCCCGCTACCGTTGACATTATTTCCCGTCATTTGGTAGCTGGCGATTTAGAGCTGAATTTTTCTGGACTCCCGGAGGTTAATTTATACAACAATCACAGCAGCACTGAAAATGAGACCGATACCGCTTCATCGGTCATTGGCGGTGATGAGTTTGACAGTTTACAATTACAAGGTGGTGACATAACCAGAGAAATCTATAATTGGAAAAGAGATCATTCACGGGCCCCAAGAAGATCAAAATCCTTCAATACTATTTCTAGAACTGGATCATTTTCAAGTTTCCAAGCCAATGGTGCCACCGGAAATATCCCTAGCTTAAGTGCCGGTGTACCAAATGATGGCAACTACCACACTTTTGCTGAACCTGATTTGAATATCAGCGAAATTTTACTTCCAGGAGGGTTCAGAAGAAGTTTTATTGCCCAAAAGCAAGCTAGACTCGGAAAACTTGACGGAAATCAAAAACCAACATTCTTCACTAGAAATTTTATTGAATTTTTATCCTTATACGGGCATTTTGCAGGCGAAGAACTTAGTGATGAAGAAGACGAAGACGAAGAGGACTTTGATGAAGCAATAGATGATAGAGAGGCTTTATTCACTGAAGAGGACAGATTGTTGCCAGATTCTCGTGCCACAAAGAAATTCAGAAACCAAGGCCAAGAGTCAACAGTTTCAACCTTTAAGGCAGTATTATTGTTATTAAAGGCTTTCATTGGAACCGGTATTTTGTTCCTTCCAAAAGGTTTCTATAATGGTGGGATTATCTTTAGTGTTGTCACAATGGTATTTTTCTCCGCTTTGTCGTACTGGTGTTTCTTGCTTTTAATTGACACCCGAATTAAATCGGGGGTTGATAGTTTCGGTGACCTTGGTAAAAAATATTATGGTAATGGAATGAGAATTTCAATCTTGACATCTATTGTGATGGCCCAAATCGGCTTTGCATCTGCATATATTGTTTTTGTGGCCCAAAATTTAAGGTCAGTATTAGTGGCACTCTTTGGAAAGGATATCTCAATATCATTTTTAATTTTCAGTCAATTAGTGATATTTATTCCGTTATCATTAACCAGAAAAATCTCCAAGTTATCAGGAACAGCGTTGATTGCCGACTTTTTCATTTTGCTAGGGATCATTTACATTTACTATAATTGTGCCTTTGAGATTGTCAGGAACAATATCAAACACGTGGAATTCTTCAATCCAAATGAATGGACTGTGTTTATTGGAACAGCAGTTTTCACTTATGAAGGTATATGCTTATTGATTCCTATCCAAAAATCTATGAAGCAACCATCCAAGTTCAGTGGCTCGTTGGGTGGTGTTATGATTGGTATCACTGTTGTGTTCATCTCCATTGGTGCTATTTGTTATTTGGCCTATGGTGATGATGTGCAAACCGTTATTCTAAACAATTTCCCACAAGAAAATAAATCTGTTAACTTTATTCAACTACTTTATGCATTAGCAATTCTTTTATCAACTCCATTACAACTATTCCCAGCAATCAGAATTCTTGAACATGGAATTTTTGGAGCTAACAAATCAGGCAAGTACAACCTCAAAATCAAATGGAAGAAGAATTTATTCAGAACTGCACTTATCATTGTTACCTCCTTAATTTCCTGGGTCGGCAATTCCGATCTAGACAAATTCGTGGCGTTGATTGGTAGTTTTGCCTGTGTTCCATTAATCTATGTCTACCCTCCTATTCTTCATATAAAATCTTATGTCGAAGAAATCAGCACCGGTAATGCCTTCAGTGAAGATAGAAACTATTGGTTAAACAACCATATCGCTTGTTATGCAAATATCATTGTGACGATTTTTGGTATTGTTTTGATGATTTATACTTCAGTTGACTCTCTCAAGTCCTGGATCCAGTGATGTCTCCGTTTTTTGAAACTAGATCAAATAAAAAAAAAACAACAACAATTAAAATCAAAATTTTAATTAAATACTCATTCGTTAAAAAAAAAGAAATACTACATATATGTAGTAAGCAATTTCATAATTCATTAATTAATATATTTTACATAAAAATGTTCAAAGTTGAAGTTTCCTTGACAAAGTATACTGCAAACTTGCAATCCAGACTATCCTTTATGATGTAATTTGGCACGGGTATTTCAAAACTTTCTGTCTTTGTCTTATAATGAGGATTCAAATTCTTTAATAAAAGGGATTTCTTGTTAAAATCATAGTCCAACTGGTACTCATTCGGAGATTTGATTTCCGATTTGATAGTAATCAATAGCTGATAACCTTTAGATTTGTCAACTAAATTGCAAAACCTGAGATCAAAATTCAAGAGTTTCTTATTCAGTGCCACATGACTGTTATTTGGTTTACAGATTTCTGCAATCAAGGGTTTTTTAGGCTTTGCAACGTATGATGCATCAATTTCCTGGATTTTAGGTTTATTCTTTCCAGCACTCAGTAGCCCTCCGCTGAAAATCGAGATCAGATCATCTACCTCGCTAACTTTACTTTTTGATTCTTCAACAGCATCCAACATTAGCAAATGGTCCTTATCATTTGCTAACCTTTCGAGCTCTTGTTTTTGATTTTGGAAAGATTTCTTTTGGATGTCATCTTTAAGTACCTCCAAAGACGTTAGGGTCCCCTTGTAGCTCAATTTGGGGTACTTCACAACATCACGATCTAGCCTCACTCCAAACCTCAACTCTACGCTTTCCAAGCACCACTCAGTGACTATTTGCCTCAACTCTTTATGTAACTGAACCCAACTCATGCATCTATCGTTGATGAAACAATCGTAGACATACGATAAAGAACCTTTATTATCCGTGTCCTCACGCTCATCCGAGGTTATTATTGGGATTTCCCAGCGGTCATTCATGATTAACGGGTACACTATTTCCGGTTTGAAACTCTCATTGTTATGGTCTGGAAGTGGGACATGTTGATTTGAGCAGATATTGATGAACACTTTGGTTAGCGGCTTACGGAGTGGATCTGCCGTACCGGTTTCCAACCTTGTTTTCACCACAAAGCCCGATTTTGGATCCATAATTATCTTCTCTTCATTTTCTGCTACCAATGCCATTCTTCATTCAATATATACAAACAATCATCAAAGATAAAATTCACACAGAGCAGTGTCAAAAAAAAAAGCGCTTAGAATATTTTTTTTTTCCGTCTTCACGTGCTACATAACCAAAGGTGCATGCATGCAATATTCATCATATAATCATATTAATAATTCTATAAAAAAAATGTACTCAAATCACTGGGAAAGCCAAATTTTCTCTATGTGCAACGTATTCGGAATCAGCATAACCCAAGACTTTCTCAATTTCGTTACTTTGCAAACCTTTAATTTTCGCCAAGTCAACTGATGTATAGTTCACCCGGGCTCTACCAATTTCAATCAACTCTTTTGAAGTGTCTAATCCACCGTTTGGCAATCTAACACCTTGCATCAAAGTCACACACTGGTCTTCATGGAAGGAGCCTTGTACGTCAATGATACCCACAGGCAAGAGTCCAGCTCTATTCTTTCTGGTCAACGCCTTGGCGGCACCTTCATCGACGATAATTGTACCATATGGTTTCAACCCGTACAACAACCAAAGCTCTCTATTTTTGGCAGCGTTTTCCTTTTGGCCAATAAATCTAGTATGTAATGGAACATCGTGCTTCACCAACATCTCGAGTTCCTTCTTTTGCTCATCTAAAAATTGTACGTTATCGTTGTCCAATGACAAATTCTGTAGGTTTGATTCGTTAGCTTGAATGTAATCAACAATGCTGGCGATATTTCCTGGAACCGAACTCTTGGTGACAATAGTGGTGACCCCACCACTGGTAGCAATTTCCGCAGCAATAAGCTTTGTAGTCATCCCACCAGTTCCCACATCGCTACCTCCCGACAGAGTGTCTACTTGCAAATCATTCATATTTCTGACTTCCAATATTGGAACAGCATCTGGATTATTTCTTGGATTTTCTGTGTATAGACAATCAACGTCGGTCAACAAGAACAAGTAATCAGCTTGGATCATGGCGGCGGTGACGGCAGACAAAGTATCATTATCACCAAATCTGATTTCTCTAACTGACAAAGTATCATTTTCATTGACAATAGGGATAATATCCATATCCAACAACTCATTAATGGTGTTTCTAGCATTTCTATATTGGTTCCAAGCAGCAATATCGTTCTTGGTGATCAAGATCTGACCGATTGGTTGGTCCAATAATTTAAAGAGATCATCCCATAACGCAATCAATCTACCTTGACCAATAGAAGCCAACGCTTGAACCTTTGATAGCTGCTTTGGCTTGGATTTAAGCCCTACTCTTTTTAAACCAACAGCGATCGCACCAGAAGAGACGATGACTATTCTATGACCTTGTCTTCTTAATTTCACTAAGGTTTCCACGATGAGCGACATATTAGCGATTCTTGGTTCTCTTGTGACCTCGTCAACAATTGAAGAACTGCCTAATTTCACAACAATTGTCTTGCAATCATTCGCCATCTTCAAAATACAATATTATTATTACCTAGTATCCTTCTATGATTTCCCTTTTTGTCAAATCCTTAATTGTGATTAGAATTGAATCATCTGAGAAAAATCAGCCGGAAAAAAAAAAAAAAAAGTCATGTGAACAGGGCACATAATGTTTTTTTTTTGTAATTATAAGATAAAGTTGGGAGGATTATTGATTGCACTATACCAATAGAAAATTCCAATAATAATCATTTAATAGGTTTGGAATTGTTATCAATTTGAAGATGGTTCATTATATCACGCTTGCTACCTGCAATCTCAACCAATGGGCTCTTGATTTCGAAGGTAATAGAGACAGAATTGTCGAAAGTATCAAGATCGCTAAGACCAAGGGGGCAAGATTAAGAGTTGGTCCCGAATTAGAAATCACTGGGTATGGTTGTTTAGATCACTTCCTTGAAAACGATATTTTCTTGCACTCCTGGGAAATGCTTGCCACTATCTTGACCAACAAAGATTGTTTTGATATCTTATTAGATATAGGGATGCCGATCATGCATAAGAATGTTAGATACAACTGCAGAGTGTTGGCTTATAATGGGAAAATTATTTTTATTAGACCTAAGATGTGGCTTGCTAATGATGGTAATTACAGAGAAATGAGATTCTTCACCCCGTGGTCTAGACCTTACTACGTTGAAAACTTTGTGTTACCTCGGATGATCCAAAAAATCACTGGCCAATTGAGGGTTGATTTTGGGGATGCGGTGATTTCTACTTTAGACACCTGTGTGGGGATTGAAACTTGCGAAGAATTGTTTACTCCTAACTCTCCACATATTGCCATGGCCTTGGATGGTGTGGAGATCATCACAAACTCTTCGGGATCACACCATGAGCTTCGTAAATTGAACACCAGAATGAATTTGATCAAAGAAGCAACCACCAAATGCGGAGGTATCTATTTATACTCTAATCAAAGAGGCTGTGACGGTGATAGATTGTATTATGATGGGTGTGCTTTGATTGTCGTCAATGGCGAGGTTGTGGCCCAAGGTAGCCAGTTTTCCTTGGATGATGTTGAAGTTGTCACCGCCACCATTGACACCGAAGATGTTAGAAGTTATAGATCTTTGATGTCCCATGGATTACAAGCTGTTAATCAAAAAGAAAAATATAAAAGAATCCACGTTCCAATCGAGCTATCACCAAGCAGTGAAACTTTTGATCCTTCAGTCTCGCCATCTAAGCCCTTCCCAATTCATTATCATACCTCAGAAGAAGAGATTGCCCTTGGTCCTGCTTGCTGGTTATGGGATTATGTGAGAAGGTGTAGGGCCGCTGGGTTTTTCTTACCGTTGTCCGGTGGTATCGACTCTTGTGCTACTGCGGTGATTGTTCATTCGATGTGTAGATTGGTTGCGGATGCTGCTAAAAATGGCAATGAGCAAGTTATCAAAGACGCCAAAATAGTTGCTGGATTGTTGCCGGAAAGCGATTATAAACCAACTGATCCAGTGGAGTTTGCCTCCAGGATTTTCCATACAACATTCATGGGTACTGAGAACTCTTCTGCCGAAACCAGATCTAGAGCTAAAGAATTGGCGGCCAAGATCGGTGCCTATCACGTTGATTTGAATATGGATTCCTTGGTTGGAAGTGTTGTCAACTTGTTTGAAGTGGCGACTGGTAAAAGACCGATTTTTAAAATCTTTGGCGGTAGTCAAGTGGAGAACTTAGCATTACAAAATATTCAAGCTA
The DNA here is from genome assembly GCA_031125765.1 of Saccharomycopsis amapae. Taxonomy (NCBI): domain Eukaryota; kingdom Fungi; phylum Ascomycota; class Saccharomycetes; order Ascoideales; family Saccharomycopsidaceae; genus Saccharomycopsis; species Saccharomycopsis amapae. The sequence continues at coordinate 53,296 of JASTVC010000030.1, forward strand.
GATTGAGAATGGTTTTGGCATACTTATTCGCCCAGTTGTTGCCTTGGGTTAGAGGTAGAAAATCAGGGGGATTGCTAGTCCTTGGCAGCGCCAATGTTGATGAATGTCTTAGAGGGTATTTGACCAAGTATGATTGTTCTAGTGCTGATATTAACCCAATCGGGGGGATTTCCAAGACTGATTTGAAGAAATTTATCGCTTATGGTAGCACCAGCTTTGACATGCCAATATTGGATGATTTCTTGAATGCCACTCCTACCGCTGAATTAGAACCAATCACTAAAGATTATGTGCAATCAGATGAAATTGATATGGGGATGACCTATGAAGAATTATCGGTTTTTGGTAGACTCAGAAAAGTCAACAAATGTGGTCCATACTCAATGTTTTTGAAATTATACCACGAATGGAGTCCAAAATTGACTCCTGAAGAAATCGCCATCAAAGTGAAGAGATTTTATTTCTTCTATGCTATTAACCGTCACAAGCAAACTGTTTTGACACCATCATATCATGCTGAACAATACTCTCCAGATGATAATAGATTTGATTTGAGACCTTTCTTGATTGATCCAAGGTTCAGTTGGGCAAGTAAGAAAATTGATGAGCTCATTGCAAAAACCCAAACAAAGACACTTGATGAATCAGATGTTTTGAAAGTTGATTAGTTGTCTACTTTTACTTCTTTTCCAGGCTTGAGAGTTTGCTCAACATTCTTTGATCTGCTCTATAATCTTTGCCTATATATAAATACCAGTACCTATTACCTACAAATTCTTAATATACAGGGTATCTATCGTTTTTTTTATTAATAATGTTAATAAAGTATTGATGTAATTTTTCACCCTCCTCAGTTCCTCATATGACCCCATAGGATTGGTATCTTCTTTTCACTTGGCTTGAAGTTTCTTTCCCAGAAATCAATCAAGCTTATGGCGGTTTTGTTTGGTAAATCCTCGTGAAGAAAATGGCCGCTCTCCAAAAACACAATCAACTGAAATTTCCCTTGCATTTGGCCAATCATCAACCGTTTATCTAGATTATCATTGCCCGCCAAAATTAGCAACTTTGATTGGACTGGCGCATTGACAAACCCTTCAGACAACCCAGTGAACCACGTATCCCAATATGGTTCGGTTAATCCCAAGTCACTTCTCCATTTATATTTGAATAACGACGAGTCCACATCACGGTCATTCTCTTCCACGGGCATAAGTAACGCTGGCACTGAAACGAGTGGTGAATCTCCTTTCCTCAAGAAATTTGATTTAGTATGCCAATCAATGGCAATTTTCAAAGACCTAAACCCTTTGGGTCTTGAATTTAAAAACTTGTTCATATGAGCTAACGATTCCACCGCAGTATCTTCTACAATATCAAACATCACTAGGCCTTTAAGAATGTTAAGATCGATCAATTTACTGAAATACCCATCCTTCATATTATTGTATTGATGGAGCGCCTCGGTTAGCACTGAGCCACCCAAACTGTGACCAACAAGCATTATTGGAGGGACCATAAGCTGAGGATCTGCTTCTTTTTTCGAGATGACATCCTTGAATAATGGATCGAGTTCATCCAAATATGATTTTAAAATAAATGAAAAGTCCTTGACAAACGAATTTCTCGAATAATCTTTGTCGGCAACTTCGGTCTTTCCGTGGTTTCTAGCATCAAAAACCAATACCCCAGGCTTGATTTTTGGGTCTGTGAATTCTGTGGCAAGATATTGTTCAATCTGCTTACACAAGACGGCAAAAGTTAACCCTGATGATCCGGCACCATGGTGGAAAATGAAAATTGGAGAGGAATTGGAATTGGGTAAGGAATAGTATATCTGGAACTTATTTCCCGTCTCCTGCTGCTCTAACACTTTACTGTGTTCAAAGAACTCACTCCATTCTTTTGGTTTGATATCTTCCCTCTTTTGGTATTTAAAAGACGAAGGAACACCACTTGCATTTGCTTTAGTTCCTTGTTTCTGATTTTTTAGTAGTTGTGATAGTAAAGGGACATTTTTAGTAGGTAATGGCGCATCTTTAGAAAACGGACTGCTGTTGTTGTCTTGTTCCTCTTCCTGTTCCTCTAATTCTTCACTGAAATCGAACCCCAAAGCTTGCTCTGCTTTCTGGAGCTTTTTTTGAAATATCAGCTTCTGGAATTGAGACATCCCCTATATTGTTTTTTCTGTTGGTTAACTAAATCCTTATGGATTTGGATGGCGGATTAATATTTCGCTTGTGATTTTTTTTTTTTTTTTTTCTGACAGATTGTTGCGTGATTTCGATTTAGACAATCGATGATCATCACCAGCAACAACAATACACAGCAACAAAATTACAGCAAACTCACATCATGAGCAGGACATTGGCCACCAAATCTCAACAAGAAATTTTCCATCTTACAAAGTCTCTAATCCCCCCACTTCTTCCCAGTTTCTACAAAGGCCAACAAGGAAAGATCCTAGTGTTTGGGGGTGAATACAATGGAGCAGTATTCTTTTCAGCAGACAGTTCAGCAAAGACCGGAGCTGATTTAGTCCATGTTGTTTGTACTAAAGATGTGGCACAGGTCATAAAAGGCTACTCACCAGACCTTATGGTACATCCCTACTTGGTTGATGGAGAGACTACCGGTGGTCATGATGAGGATGAGCTTATTGCGAAATATGTGATGCCGAAAGTTTCCACACTATTAGATAGAATTGATGTTGTTGCCATGGGGTCAGGACTTGGAAGAAGTACCATGAACTTGAAAACCGCCGCGGAAGTGTTAAAGGAAATTAAGAGACGCAATTTACCCGTGGTTTTGGATGCAGACTTATTGTTCTTGCTCGCACAGTCTCCAGAACTCATAAAGGGCTACCAGAATGCCATTGTGACCCCAAATCTTATGGAATTCAAGAGATTATTCGATAAATTGGAGCCAGAGACATTTGAAGTCTGCAAAGACCCAAGAGATCCGAGTAATGCTATCAGATTATCGAAGTTGCTTGGCGGAGTGACTGTGGTGCAAAAAGGGGCCATGGATATCATTGCTAGACAAGAGGATTATATAGTTAATGACTCAATTGGCTCTAACAGAAGATGTGGGGGACAAGGAGATACTTTGAGTGGCTCAATGGCCACGTTCCTAGCCTGGGGTCAAAAATACAAGGCCAAATTGTGGTCTCATGATAATGAAATTGATGAAAAATGGATTCCTTTGCTTGCGGCTTATGGCGCCTCTTCAGTGGTGAGGAAGGCTTCGTATTTAGCTTTTCAAAACAAGAAGAGATCAATGCAGGCTACAGATTTACATAATGAGCTCGCGAATGCCTTTGAAGAGTTGTTTCCAACGGAAACGCATCTATAAGGATCCTAGGCAGTTGCGCAACGCACAAACTCAGAGCACAGTAATATAGTCTAGTGATTGTTTGTATTTGTAGGCATTGAATAGTTGTTCCATGGTATTTACAAATTAACCGCCACAATAATTAGAAGTCTTTGCATTTTATTCAGAATAATATATATATATATATATAAGCCATTACTTTACTTTGTGTTTAAAATTTGAAGACGTTTTCCTTGGTGTAACCCAATTCAGCCAAGGCACCAGTAACTTCACCTTGGTCAGTCTTGGAAGCCTTAGTACCAGAAACGGCCTTGTACAAGCCAGTTGGACCACAGACAAAGGCCTGGGTCTTTTCGGTGGACTTTGGAATAGATTTTTCCAAAAATTCCTTGCTAACGAAACCAACATGACCATCGAATTCACCTTCGGCCTTGTCAACAAAGTAATCGACCTTAACTTGTTCAGGGTACTTCTTAGCCAAAGCGTCGATTTCAGATTTCAACAAAATATCAGCAGGGGATTGGGAACCGTAGATCAAGTGGACCTTGGTGTTGTCTTCTGGGTTCTTAGCAACGGTGCTCAAGATTTGGTACAATGGGGTAATACCAGAACCACCACCGATCAAGGTAACAGAGTCGAAGGAGTTTGGAACCCACTTCCATTTTTGAATTGGGCCCTTGAAAGAAACAGAGTCATTTGGCTTCAAACCGAAGATGTGGGTACCGAACTTAGAGTTTGGGTACTTCTTGATCACAAAAGTGATTTCTCCTTTTTGGTCATTGTCAGAGACTGGAGTGTAAGGTCTGATGACTGGGTTACCCTTGGCGGTCAAGTATTTACCGAGAACCAAGGAGGCGGTTTCCAAACCAGAAACGTGTTCAGAGGATGGCAATGCGAAGACGAATTCTCTACTGTCGTGAGAAAGGTCCTTGAAAGACTTGAGCTTCAAGTCAATCCAGGCGCTAGAGTCGGTGAAGGCCTTTGGAGCTGGGACTGGGACTCTGCTCTTAGAGAAGTAGTACAAAGCACCAGTGGCACCAGCCAATGCGGTGAGGTAAAGAAGCTTGGAGGAAGTTTTGCTGACAGCCATTGCGTTGGTAGTTTATCCTGTGTTTGGAAGATAGATAGTGTAACTATTAGTAATAACAACAATATTTTCAGCTCTACCCGAAAATTCGCCAATATTATGGTCAACGTCCGGGTAAAAAATATTCGGCTAATGCTTATACGTCAAATCCCATCTTTTTCAGTTTCTTGTATGACGAAGGTTTTCAGTAACTTTGATAATGGAATCACTGTACCTCCGCAAAACTCAACATATTATATTATAATCCTTGAGAAGCTGGTGGCGTGGTTCGTGAAATTATCCCTACACTGTGCTCTCGCATTAAGGGATACCATGTCACAGACATATAAGAAAGAATTTCTACAGCACAAAATATATCAGATAAAGTGTTATTGAAAATAAGTATAGCATAATAAGCCAATGGAAGTAAATAAAAGTATAAATATAATTTAAATTCAATAAAAAAAAAAATCGAAATAAAAGATATGGGACAGAAAATTCAATGACAAATCTGATCAACAGATCTGAAACGAAAAAGTGGAATCAAATGTTTAAACACTAACGATATTAGATTCGGTAGTGTACTTAGCTTGAGCCAAACCAATCTTGCTGTCATCCAAATCGTAGTAAATGTAGGCGGATCTCAAGAAGACATCTCCCAAAATCCAGGTGTTTTCACTAGTGGTAAGCAAAGAGAACATGCACATTTCAGTGCCTTCAGCATTGGTAAAAAGAGAGGTGTCATCAGAGACGTTGTACAACAAGTTCTTGTATGGAACATTGATGGTTAAGTTTTTGAATTGGAATTCGAAGTCTTCACCTTCAGTGCTGCATGGGGTAATGTAAGCACCAAGAGTTTCATTCCATTCGCCGTATTTTGGAGCGACCTCTTTGTAAATGGCAGGTGGAGCGTACAACAAAGTAGAACCGGAATCCAACAAAGCTGGGTAGGACTCATTGACCAACTGGCTACCACTTTCGGTAACACCATCTAAATCGACAAAGAACGCAACAGCTTCTTTGGTGGAAACACCACCATCATTAACGTGAACGGTATCGAAATAAGTCAAGTCACCGTCGAACTTAGCTTCATCAATACCACCAAACAAAATGGTACCACTTTCAGCTTCTGGAGAGTTCAAGTACAAAGAGTAGGCATTCTTGTCAACAATACCTTGAGACTTCAATTGCATCGGGAAGTTTGGATATTCTTCACTAGGGTAGACACCTTCGGTACCGTTGTAAGAGATACCAATGATACCTTGTCCAATGTCTTGATCAGTGGCAAGACCAAATTGCATGTCTTCAACGGTAACATCACCCCAAGTGACAGTTTCTTTGGCCCAGACACCCTTAGCGTAAGTGTAGTAGCCTTCGACTCCGTAGTACAAAGAGAAGTTCTTGTTCATGTCTTCAAAAGAGGAAGATTCGGTTTGGTCAAATGAGCCCAATGGACAGGAAGAAGATTCCGCTGGCAATCCACTCAAAGTGCTGTCATGTTCAACTGTCTTACTTGGTTCACAACTGGATTTAGATGGGAACCACAAGTCACTGGAACCAGTGTCAACAATAACACCAACTTCTTGGTCATTGCTTCCGATCTTCAATTGAGCCAAAAAGTAGCTACCTTCATTTGGAATAGTAATACTGTGAGTGTTCAGGTAGTTTTCAATGAGACGGTAACCTTGAGATTTTGGTAACTTGGCTTCTTGGGAGTATTTTCTAAAAGTGTTTTCCTTAACGACCTTAAAATCAATGGCAACTGGGGCAACCTTGGATTTTTTGGAAACTGGGGCAGCTTCGGTGATAGTGGCTAAAGCAGCCAACAAGCTAAGAGCGACTTTGGTAGTGAAAATCATATTGAAAGTATAACTGTTTTATCAGTGTTGAATAATAATAATAAACAAAACAAGAACGTAAACGATTGATACTTCTTGGCTGGATGATGTGAATATAAATACATTATTCTTGGTGATTTTAAAAATCATGGCTAATTTATTTTTAGCCAATTATGTTTCAGGCATCCAGATGAAATTTCAGTTGCCTTGTATTTCTATGAGGCATAGTCCCCCTGAGAATATCCATAGTAGCTGCTTTCTACATTTGGATTTAGCGCAAGGCCCCATATGCCAATATCGCCGCTCCATTCTCAATGGGATTTTTGTAATCTGCATGTCAAGGAATTTTTCAAATGCGTCTGCGCTACCACGAATCGAATATTTCCCCCAGAATTCTCCAATTAATTGGTAGCAAGTTGAGAATTGTTGTCGGATTCTCAGGTTAGGCGCTATTAATCGGAGACGGAGACTTAAAAGTAAAAATAGAAGAAAACCGCTTGTCACAGTAGTCATGGTGCAACAAGTAAGAAAATATTGCGACTTCTAAGTATCAACCACTGTTAATTTGAGAATTCCGCGGACAGGGAGAAACACCAAAAAATATATATTACTTTCCAATAGTAAAGAAGCCATATTTTGGCGCTATTGATCAAAAGAATTCTTCTTGGGAATCTTTTAATTTCATTTTTTCTTTTCTCATGAAACAAATTAATGGAACACTTGTAAATAACTCACTCTCTGTAAACATTGGAATTCTCAAAATTTAAAGTCAACTAATTTATTCAACGCTCAGAGATGTATTTCATTCATATCAAGGACGTGATTTCTCTAGAAAGCAGAACTATCATAGAAATTCTTCTGTATATCAGAGCACTTATTGAGAACATTTACATGCCACCCAAATCCTATGAAATACACCTCTCGGAGTCACTTATCAGCTATCTCCTTGTACAACCTCTTTCACTGTGTTACTTGGTATGAATATATTTTCATATTCATACAGAAAGCGAGGGCACTTGGTTGGAGAATGATGTAACGATCCTCCGGAAAATCTTACAGTCTACAAGTGTGAAGGAAAAGAAAAAACGAAAACATCTTCCAAAGAAATTCTGAATATACCCAAGATAATGAAAAAGGATAACAAAATAAAAAACAGATAAGGCCCCTAAAACCTAATAACAACCTTTTTTAAGCTCAATCACCACTGACCATCGCCTTTACGACACAGAACCCCAACATATCGCGCTAGAGAATTGAACAATTTGATTATTTCTTCTGTACTGAATCTTCCAAAATCCTCGTAATCCTGCTCTCCAATATTCAATTCTTTCACCTTATCTGCAAGAAAGTCCTCAAATTGCTGTTTCTGCTTGTCGCTTGGCGGAAGTATCTGATAGAATCCACACAATTCAACAATTTTTTCATCAGTGAGCCCTTTGAATTCTGCTAAAGTCTTTGGAAAGTTTTGTGGATCAGCACCATCAGAATCAGGCAATGGGGCCAATAAATCATTAGAATCAGTCTTTGTCAAGTTGATTCCTCGGCGAATGGATCTCTCTTCGAGAAAATCTAATTGACCCTGAAGTTCCCCCACCAATTGAAAAATGTCCTCATTTGTAGCATAGTCAGGCTCTTCAAGTGGTTGTACCTGTTTCGAATATCCAGTACCACCATTGAGGATCTCTTGTGGATCAGGAATATCCTGAATCTTCTGTTTTTGTGCTGCCAATTGGATTTCCAACACTTGCTGACCAGTCTTGGTGATCACCTGCGATTGCTTTCTTACCTTCGCGGTTAGGGATTCCACCTGGGCCGACAAATCCTTTATAGTGAGTTCCTTCTGATCCTCAGACATCTTCTATCTTGAAAAAGTTGATCAATTAGACGATATTTCTTATGAAGGATTCACTGCTTGAATCACATAAACAACCGCAAAAAGGTTGCTTTTGCGCACGTGACAAACTCTTCTTTTTTTTTTATTCTTTTTTTTTTTTTCTCTGTTTTTTATGGCATTCAGTAGAGATTTTCCACAATCTGTCGACACCTATAGTGAATTTTTATCAATACAATGGCGGATCAACAATATTTCAAGTCGTCGGTACAGATATCGAGGCCGTTTTTGACATCAAAGGCCGTGAAGTTCTTGCAAAAGAAAACCATCCCTGATTACCAAACTTATAAACAGAGAATATCACATGTCTTGAGTTTTCTCCTAAGCTTGACAAGGCTACTTAAGTTTCCATCGAGAACTCTTGAGTCAGCAATGCTATACTACCAACGATACTACCTTTTCAACCAATTTTCCACATCAAGCAACATTGACGTTGCGATAGCTGCATTGTTTATTGCGAGTAAAAATGAAGATACGATCAAGAAATTAAGAGATATAATAGCTACGGCAAATCCATTGAGGAATGCCCCAAATACCAATGAAGCAATCGAGGAAAACAAGAAAGTGATTCTTAACTTCGAAAAGAAAATGTTGGAGACTATAAGCTTTGATTTCAGAACCTACCATATTGATAAATTATTGATTCGTATAGCTAAAGACTTGAAACTATCCGTTGACTTGACCTACTTGGCCTATATGATCGCCTTTGACTCATTCCAGACAGAAGTTAGTCTTAAAACTCCCCAGCACGCAACCGCAATCGCTTGTATTATCATTGCTGCGAAATTCCGGGAAGAAAATAGTGTCTTCCCATTGAATTCGGCCAAGTACAAATGTGATAGAGCGTTGGTAAATGAAGCATTATTTGAAATATTGGAACTTTATATCAACAACTATAACTACGGTAGTTTGGCAGATATGTACCCGAATGACAAGGAATCTTTCATAAAGATTCGAATTAACATTAAAAATGAGATAAATTTGAAAGATTTGGATGAAAGAAGTTTGCAAAACGATGGATTCTACAATATTAAGAATTATAATGTTAGTGACACAGGAAGCGCAAGATACATGCTAGGCAACCAAGAGAAAAGATTTTATGAGGAAGTGGATGCTCAAGAAAATCATAAAGAATCATCCGAGCCAAAAAAGGCGAAATTGCATTGATCATTGGAACTTACATTGGTCACCATCAAATTTTTGTTATAGAAAATTTTGTAATATAGAAAATAGTGTAATATATGGTACATATTTATTGAACAATTGAGTCCAAAAAAACTTATACGTAAACTGAGGATATCAAGACCCATACTTATTGAGAAGTGCTTTCTTTTTCTCTGAGTTTTTCGCCATAATTTCTTCCTTCTTCTTCTTTACTAGGAGTGCAGTAGCCGTAGGAGTCGCCTCCGGATGGTTTTCTAATAAATGCTTGAGCATTTGCTGTTCGTCGTCATCATTTGATGGTTTCGCAGTTTGTCTTGCATTCCAAGCAAATTGCTTCATCTTTTCATATTCCACAGCTTCACCATCAAAGTGTCTGACAAATAAATTTCTTTCGTTATATTCCCCAGCGGATGGATCAATAATGGATCTGGTCTTTGGATTATATGTCAATTTCTTAATGCGGCCCTTCACAACATTTGTATCTTCATCGTCATCTTCAACTTGTTCTTGTGCAGTGACCGATTCCAAATATCCGGCTCTATCTTCAAGCAATCTAATAATTTTCTCCCCAGGAGCTTTTTGACCCTTTTGCTTCATGGTATTTTGAGGTTTTTCATCCCCTAGCAAACCAAGCTCGGCCAACTCTAGAGCTTCCTCTTCCTCTTCAGAGTTCATCTCTTTTGTTTCACCTTGTTTCGATGCCTTTTCCTTTTCGGCATCTCTATACCTCTGTACATTACTATCCCAATCTTTGACATCGTAACCATAATAGTTATCTCTTTTCGCATCGTAGTTATTTAGAGCTTCCTCATCTCTGACTTCAATAGTCTCTTGTGGTGTTGTGTTTGTTGACGAATCTTCTCGATATTTAAACGATACTTTGCGCGGTCTCTCTAGACAATCACTCTTCTTGTGTGACATGGAGCCGCAATTTGAGCATTTTATCTTCTTATTATTCTTGAACATTAATAATTTCTTCTTCTTTTTCTTAACCTCCGAGTTTTCATTATCATTGGATCTCTTTGCCATCAACACATTTTTATCCAAAATTCGGGTATGCGAGTCATTAATCCCTTCACCTCGCAGGGCGACAGAGAAGTTTTTGGGTTTTTCATTCCTGTTCTTTCGCTGATGGGCCAAATAATCTTTGTCATCATCCTTATCCTGCTCATCTCTGTTGTTCAGCTTATCTCTCGACGACACTGGAACCTTGTCGATACTCAAATTCTCAGTTTGATACCATGGAGCGCTGGCAATAAACTCTGGGATGTACTTGTTCTTTGTGTTGTCTTTTTCTAATCTTGCACGACTCATATTATTCGTAATCTCCTGTTGATGGACGAGTAACAAAGCTGAGGGAGAATATCGCTATTTGATCTTCTCCATCTGCAAAGTTACAATAGTTCTTTTTCTTTTCACGTGCAGGCCATCTCGCTTTTTTTATTTTTTATGCAGAATTTTTTTTTTTTTTTGGTTGATGAATTTTTTTTTGTGCTTTGAAACCTTTAGTTTTTTCAGTCAAATTCTTAAAACGACAACTTTAAAGATGTCAGAAACTACTTTTGTGAAGAAATTAGCTTCTAATGGTATGTATAATTCGCATTTTCTATGTTAACCTATATGTTTTTAGTACTGCCCTGACTGTTGCTCGGCTTTTTTTTTTTTTTTTTTTTTTTTTTTTGAATAAGATTCAACTGACATCTTCAAGAACGTCCTGTACGTGAAAGTGCAATTGAAGCCTTGAAACAATATTTATCAAGGGACAAGAAACTCTCGTTGTTGAAATATCAGAAACTATGGAAGGGTCTTTACTATTCCATGTGGTTTTCTGACCGTCCAAGACCTCAACAACGTTTGGCTATGGTCCTCGGAAAGTTATTTTCGGAGACCATCCCATTGAATAGCTTCACCGTATTTGTCGAAGCTTTCTGGTCCCTTATCATTCGTGAATGGCCACAAATAGACCACCATAGAATTGACAAATTTTACTTGTTGTTGAGAAGAGTGATAGGATGTTGTTTTGAAAGATTGAAGAAAGAAGATTGGGATGTGGAACTAGTGAACAGTTACGTTGAAACCCTCCAAAAGAATGTATTGTCTGGTCAAGTTAAGATCCCGTTGTCATTAACCTTTCACATAATCGATGTCTACATAGATGAATTAGAAAAAGTCATGTTTGAAGATATTAATGACGAAGAACTTGCGAACGAAGATCTTGATGAGGAAGAGAAGGAAAAATTGATGAAAGAGATAAATGAACAGAAGAAAGAAATACTCAAGGATGTCCCATTGAACGAATTATTTAAAGTATTTGGTGAGTTGAAACAATCAACCGGAATTAAAGTGTTGAGGGCCAAGATAGATGAAGAATTGATCGTTGATGAAAGAATTCAAGAATGGAAGGTTAAATTTGACAGTGAAGGTGACAGCGATAATGAAGAAGATGAGGAGGACGATGAGGAAGATGATGAGGAATATTTCCAGTAGTGGGGAACATTTATTAGCATTATATTTTTTTGAAAAAGATTTGTTTAATATTTATAGGGTGGCTGATTAGGCCATGTTGTAAGAAATTGCTAACCGCACATGTTTTTTTTCGTTTTTTCTTGTTTATCTGTGATTTTTTTTTCTTTTCTCGATGGGGGAGGTACAAAATGTTAGTTGTTGTTTAACCAGTGGCAACGTTGCCAATAATAGACAATAAGAGGTAAACTTAATTTAAAAGCTTTGATGTTCTCATCCCTAATATCACAGATAAAGGGAAAACCTACCCCAAGAAAAAGAGGGGGCCCAACAGTCACAAATAAGCCAGCTGCTATATCATCATCATCATCGTTGTCGTCATCGTCCAAGAATACAGTCAATAATACAAAACCAAAAGCCAGGCCCCAAAAACCTGCACCACGCAAACCAAGTTACAGTGTAAATGTGGACCCTGCTGTGGCAAGACTTAAGGCTGCAAGGGCAGCTGAAAAAGAGGCCGAGGAACAGAAGAAGAAAGAGATGAAAAGAAAAAGACTCATAGATATGGGAATCGACCCTGATGCACAGAAGAAGGCTGCCAAAGCTAGATCAAAAAAGGAGAATGGGAATCCCGATAAACCGAAAACCAAACGAGCACCACAGAGTCGGAAAGCCAGAAAAGAACAAGAGTTTGGAAACGACGAAGATTTCGCTGATAGTCAGAGGACAAGTCAGCCAAGAAGAATGAAATTCACAGATTTAATGAAGCAGGCATCAAAGGTTGATAGTTCTGTACTAGCTATAAATATCAAATCCAAAAGTGCAAAAGCGTCGGAGAATGGAGATAACAAAGAATCTAGGAAGTTGCCAAAGCAGACATCGCCTGCCGAAGGTAGAAGAAGTATGAAAGATATAACTCAAAGGAATTCAAGAGGGGCAATGTCATCTAAACAAAATACTCCCAATAACAGAAGATCAGAACCTTTTAATCAGAAAGCTTCCAGACCTACGCCGCCTCCTCCTATAACCAATAGTCGTGCCAAAATAGCAGCTCCTTCAGAAAAACTTAAAAAAAAGCTTGAAGAAAGAAAGAAACTGAAAGATCTTAGAGAAAGACAAAGGAAACGTTACGGTGATTATGATGAAGATGATTATGATGAAGAGGATGATAACTTTATTGTTGATGATGACGAAGAGGAAGAATATGGCTCAGGGTATTCTCGAAGAGAAGAAGATCCAGGCTACGATCGTGAAGAGATCTGGGCCATGTTTAATAAAGGAAAAAAGAGAAGATATAATGATGATTATGATGATGAAAGTGACATGGAAGCCACTGGTGCCGATGTATTTGAAGAAGAAGAACGCTCCTATAAACATGCGTTGAGAGAAGAAAAGCGTGAAAAAGAGCTTGAAAAGAGAATGGCAAGAGAGAAGGAAGATAGATTGAAAAGAACCAGAAGATGATGTATAAATTGGCTATTTATCATCTGATGTTTGATTCTATATTTTACAGTATGCATTTCGCTTAGCATTTTATTTTAATATTATTACATTTTTTGTTGTACATTTTTTAGAAACACATTCATGACAATGTTTTGTAAAAAGTCAAAGTGGTATCAAATATCTATTAAAAAGTGTATTAAAAGAATAGAAATAACATGATAAACTCCAAAGAATTAAAAAAAAAAATTCCTTGTCCCTCGAATTATACAATATTCACTCAGAGTCACTATATTCAAAATCGTACTCTTCTTCCTCATCATCATTCTCCGCTGCTCGGTCTTGATCAGGTATTTCGGCTTCACTTATAGATATATCGCCCACCAGTTCCTTATTAAAACTATTTTCTGACTCAGCATTATTCGCTTCCATTTCATGTTTTCTTTCTGTATATTCAAAATCATCAACATCGATTGCCGTCTCATATTTTTTTCCTGTATCTTCAAAATCTTCAACACTGATTGCTGTTTCTGGAGTTTCTCCAATAATTGGAATATTATGGTCAATCACTTCTTCATCCTTGGGCTGGTGTTCAGTTACTTTTTTTGAGTGACTGATAGTGTCTCGTAAAATATCATTGTTCGTGCCAATCTCAGGATCTTCATAAGACTCTTCACTGGAAATCTCTTGAGCAGCAAAAGCGATCTCTTCATCTAAATCAATTTTCTCATTATTGTCGAATTGCTCTTTTCCATGATTAAATGAAGAAATGTCCTCATCATCTGGATTATACACAAAGTCTTCACCTTTCATTTGTTTCTGGAAATCTTCAAATTGCTTTTCTAAATCATCGTCACCATCATCATTATGAATTTTCTGCCCATCGCTTTCATTATTATCATTTGAGAAGAAACCACCACCTCCATCGACTGGGGACTCACTGCAGTTTTGTGGTTTCAAGAAACCACCACCCCCATAAGAATTTTCATTATCATCCTCAGGGAAAAATCCTCCTCCCAAGTTTTCCTCTTCTTCATTACCGGCATTATTATCCTCAGGCAAGAATCCTCCTCCGACCCGTTCTTTTCCTTCATTACCTGCATTATTATCCTCAAGGAAAAACCCGCCCCCGGTATGTTCTTCTCCTTCATTACCGATATCATTATCCTCTGGGAAAAACCCTCCCTCAAAATCTTCTGCTTTATCAGCACTACAATTATCCTCAGGGAAAAACCCTTCCCCAAAATCTTCTACTCCCTCATTTCCATATTCGTTATCAGTATTATTATTAAATCTTGCCCTCTTCTGTTCCCTCCTCTTTCTTAAATCATCTTCCTTCAAAATATTCTGATCCATATCTGTAGGCAAGAAACCCCCACCACCATATATATCAGTGTCCATGTCCGCACCATCATCATCATCATTTCCGTTTTCGTTGTCCACTGATTCTTCAAAGTTGTCCTCAGCGTCATCAGAAAGATCCAAATTTTCATCAGGAACTTCCCCATGTATACGGTCCAATCTTTCAACGATTCTGAGCTTGGCGAACACCAAATTCCATGCTTTGATACTCTTTGACGCAGTTTGTTTCCTTTGACGTTCAATATCTTCATCCTTCAAATGCTCACTAACAAGATTAACCGCCTCTTCGTACTCTTTTGCAACAACAACCCCTCCAACTTTGGGCTTCGTGGAGTTTCTATAACTAAAGCTGAAACCAATCACTGCAGGAGAGTAATCAATACCCAAGAGTTTAGAAGACTGAATCGCAAACTTCGACGTGATGAGAGCACCGCCTTCTGGGATCATTGAATCAGTGTAAACATCAATATTACCATAAGCGTTTTTAGGAACAATGCCATTCTTAATCGGATCGGGTTTGTACAACTCAGTTTGAAACTCTGCGTACAATCTCACAGTGTTATCCTCATTATCTTCCTCATCTTTATCCTCTTCCTCATCATCTTTCTTATTAAACTTGAAAGCTTGGCGAACATTCTTTTTCTTTTTCCTTTTAACTCTCAATGATCTTTCGCCCATTTTAACCATTCTACCTTGATGAAACCAACCTCTTGCAGATCTCAACTCCTGAACATGTTGTCTATGATATACTGGAATCGACATGGTATTTCTCCCATTGGACTTTTGACAAACGTAACCACATGGTTCTTTAGGGTATAAGATCTCATTGGATTTCAACTGAGATTCCAAAACATAAACAGGATGATTTCTAAAGTCCCCGATATTGTTTGGCATACCTTCTTTGATATTCCTTTGGGTGAAATAATCATCTTCAAGGATATCTACTTCAGTTTTCTCATGCTTTATCTTCATGCGATCAAAAACTTTATCATACCATTCCTTTCCCTTGGAATCTCTCGTGATTCTCTTTTTCCTCGTCTTTGAATTGAAATATTGGGCATATCTACGAGTGACATCTTTCATGCTGCCGGCTCTGTCGAAAGCAATAGCGTAGAGTAAATTATTTCTCTCATCACTCATTGGAGGTTCCAACTTTGACACTTTGTGAATATCTTCAATGATCCGAAAATTGATGGGATCTATGGTTATCCATTTTTTGGAATATGGATTCCAAGCCTCAGCCCAAAATACCGGGTATGCAGACAAGTTTGGGTTTTGCTTCATGATTTTCTCCAAATGAAAGTTTGAAGTTGGATTAACGTCTAGCTTTTTGTGATGAGTGTCTATGATTTTCTGAAGAAGAGATTTCGAATTGGATTGAAACTTCGGGATTCTGCTCCTAACACTGGGGGATGTCTTCCGGATTCTGCTCCTAACACTGGGGGATGTCTTCCGTTTCTTCTTCTTCCTCATCTCAGAGTTTTTCAGTTCATCATCACTATCATCACTAGAATTATCCTCGGTCTTGACAAGTCCGGCAATTGTAAAGTCTGGTGGCTGAATACTGAAAACTAATCTTGCCTTTACTTGCACACTTCTTAACAAAGCAACAAACCCTTGGCCCCCAACATCTCTATTTCCCGTAAAGTTTGACAAGTTATATAAGTAAAGTTTTTCATTCATCCCTTTTTCTCTAAGCTTTTTCGTTTGTTCGAGAAATTTCTCATCCACCGTTTCAATTTCTACCCAATTTAATTTGAAAATCCCCGCAGGAGACGATATTCTGAATTTTTTCACCCATATTTCCATTAAATGTCTTAGCCCATCCAAAAAATACCTTGATTTCACCCCGTTGCTCCAATCACGATTCTTAATATTCGGGTGGAGTTCGGAGTATATGTTTTTCGGTACAACATTGGAGTACTGTAATTTCAATTGACGATTGTTTAACCAATTGTTATGTTGACGCCCGTACACTAACATACAAACCAAGTGCATCATATGAATTTCTCGACGTTGCAAGCGATGTTCTTTGCTAATAACGTGGGATTTGGGTTTTCTTGATACTTTTCTCGCTTTGATGGTCACAGCAATTGTATCATTTTGGTTGTACGCATTGCTAGTGATGGGTTTTGAAGCTGGAACAATTTCCACATCCTCAAAATCGTCATCATCGAATTCCTCATCAGAATCCTCGTCTCCATCAGAATCATCATCTTCAACATCATATACTTCTGGTGTGGGAAATTGTTGCTTAGGCTGTATGCGCTTCGGAGTTTGCACATCCCGTGGTACACCATGAGTTTGTTTCTTTGCCAATTCCACCTTCGGGACAGAGGTTCTGTCCGAAGATTGGGGCTTTTGTACTATTAGCTTCTTTTTTTGATCTTTCCCCTGTTCAGGTTTGATATTTGACGTTGTTTGTTGGGCTTGGTTTGCTTTCCTCTGTCTTCGAGGCCTCTTCAGTGATCCCGCACCATTGGACTCTGATTGCAAATAATCGGTCATCAATTCATAGTAAGCTCTGTTAGAATCATTATTCAGGACCACATTTTTTGGCGGCGGTGGCATCGGCGATGATATAATTATTCTTTCTTTTGTTTTATCTCTTCAAAAGGATGAATTGAGATGGAGCGATGAGATGGTTGATTTATTTTTCCTGCAAAAGAAAAAAAAAAAAAAAAATCAAAAAATCAAAAATATTTCTGCGAATTTTCGTGGGGATCTTGAAACCTATCTTCTAGGATAAAAACTGTCAAAAGGAGCACTGTACAGAGGTTTAACGGAGTAATAGGTATAATATTAGACCAGGGGAAGAAATTGAAATGCTATGACCTTGAGAAATGTTCTGCTCCTTAACATCACATTTGGCATTGGTAAGGAGAGTACCCATTCTGGTACCACGACTATTTCCCTATAGATCACTATCAACAGAATCGCCCAAGAATCTATTGGCAACAGACAAGAAGCTAGACAATATACCTTACATGGACAATTGCATGTTAAATAGAAGCAAATCCTCACAAATATCTCGTGTTCTTCGGAAAAAGAGATACCAAGATGAAAATCTTTTGAGTGTCCGCTACAATGTGATTGGATTCACACATCGAGTAATGAAAAGTTACAACCTCAATCAAAAAAATCAAAAGCTTAACCAAGAAGATCTCCAGAATTCAAGTGAGGATGACAATGTCGAGGCGGCATTGAAAATATCGTCAACTAGTCACCACTATTATATGGCGAATATATTATTTGGGATATTATATACTCTACATTTTGGCCTTCTAGCACAGTATGGGCATATTTCCAAAGAGTATTCGTTGAAACAAGTCCAGCGGCTTTTGACAATTCAAATAGGTCGTGGGAAAAGTTTGAAACCCCTGTGGATTCCTACGATGTTGAAGTACGATAAAGAACTAAACATTAACACTCTGGATTTAGAATCAACTATCGTCACATTAACAAACCTATATGTCACTGGTAACATTATAAAATATAGACAGAAAAGTCAAGGGGAAAAATCAATATGGGTAGAATTAAACAATGCTGAGAGTCTCCCCATTAATGGCCCAGTATTAATGGAGAAGGAATTCAATGATATATTGAAAGAACTTTTAATTTCCTTTATGAAACTCAATGATCTTCATTACAACAAGCAATACACTCTTGATGATTTGGCGTTGTGGATCGCGTCCATTTCCAAAAGAACAGTGAAAGAATCTTGGGGAGTACTTCAAGGACAGGCGGTTCCCCCGGAGTTTATTTTGCTTGATGTGATTTTTAAAAATTCGGCAACCACGAAGGAATTAAACATCTGCGCCCATATATTCAAGAAATTTTTCAAGCAATTCCACCAGAAAACTTCGACGTATGTGTTATTTTATCTAATGGGATTATATCAAATGATTGACTACACGATTGTGCTACCAGTGGTGAAGACTTTTTTGTACAAGTTTCAAAAGATCTCGATTCCTTATAATTACCAGCATCCCAGTTATAATGATGGGTCATATATCCTAATGAACGGTTTGGACTGGACGTACCAGAGTAATCAAACTTTGACCCAAACCCAACAAGCAGATACCATCGAAGTTTACGTTTTGAACATGATGTTGTGGAAATTATCCGATTCCAGCATTAGAAATCGCTCAAAATATTATCATTTAGAAATGATTAGATCACAAAACTTTATCATTGAATTTCTATCGAAAACTCCAAAAACATATATACATGACTATCCCGATGGGTCTTCTGTTGCAGATGATACCATTGATACCTTACAAAAGAATCTTAACATTTTAGGAAACTTGGGATTGGTCAATGCATTGGTGAATATTTCAGAACCAACCGCAGGAAAATCATTGGATATGGTAGAAGTAAAATACGTCCGGCCGTTTATAGAAAACTTATCAAAATGGAGAGATACAAAGCCATTGAAGGAACTTATCAAGAACGACACTGGTATGAAGTACAAGATTTATCAACTCCTATCACGGTTTTATTATGTCAAACTTCGAAATTGCGCAAATGAATCTGAGTTGATCGATATTTTCAATGAAGTATTGAACTTCAACCAATATCATAAAGACCTAAATTGGTTACCAAATCAGATTAATCGATCGGCGTTGATCTGGAGAGGGTTTATAATGAAGCTAGAGGAATTGCGGTTATTAATGCAGCCAAGAGTTGTGGCTCTAATCACCAAAATCATCAATAATGAATTTGGCTTGAAATCAGCTAATTTTCAGATTCTTGAACTTTTGATGAGAAAAATCAATGATTATCAAGTTCTCGAAGAATTTGTTAGCAATTTGAGCTCGCGAGGGTTGATGACTTCTAAAATCACTACCAGCTTTATTGTGAAATTGTATCGACATGCTATTAATAAGAAAGTCCACGGATTGCAGAATGTCAATCTAGAACACACTGGCTACGATGATATATTGAGCTATGTCCGATCTGTTGTCAACTCTATGAACGAGTTGAATGTTCCAATCATTGGTGAAGTCTTATATCACGAAGCGAGTGTACAACCAAAGAATATTTACAGCCTTTACACTCATTATTTGAAGAGAAAAGGTGATGAGAAATATTCACTTTCACCCAACAAAAGCTGCATCAAATCACTATTGGTTGCCGCATTGAAAGAAAAGTACTTGGTTTGGGATAACAAGTATGCAGTACAGATCGCAATTGCTGAATTTAAACGATGGATGACCCCATCACTGGGTGATCAATACATTACTCCTGATAAGACAACTTGGCATCTATACCTTGCTCTCTTACATGACTATAATTATCAAACAGAATTGATGGATGTGATTGGATTATGGGAAGCTATGAGATACGTTCCCACAAAGGCACTATTGGTGAAATATTTATCCTTACTACCCAACGATGTTAGCGATAGAATCATTAAGTTTGGCCAGGAAGCCATTATGGAAGACAGGAAGAACGATGACAATAAATTGTCATTGCAGAATGATGACGGTGGAGGGTTTTTAGAAGATTTTGGATTTATGGAAAATGAGCTACCAAAAGATAATATAATGCCATCACCACTTGATAAGCACACACAACCTATAGAATATCAAAGAAAAAGATGGTGCAAAGAGCACGATATTTACGTCCCTTTCAATTATGATTATTCCACAAAAATGTGGCCATGGCCGTCGAAGAAAGCGGTAATGAATTCAAAGAAATCTTTGAGATTAATTGGGGTGATTTGAGTCCCAGAGAAACAACTCTTATGATGTATTATATATTTTTTTTTTTTAAAACAAAAAAAAAAGTTGTATTTTTAGTTATTGTAAATAGATAACCTTGAACAATGTACAAACTTCTGATTCACTCAGTACTAATAATTGGTGTATTTCTTGTAAATGCTTTTCTAAAGACTGTCAAAATGCCAACATTAAGAACCTACTGGCAATTATTGAACCTTATTATAATTAAATCATCAACCAAGATCAGCCATAATGGTCCAAATTAGAAGGAAGAATATGTAATCTTTTACAATCAAAACGTTAAAGAGTAGTCATGAGAATTATACTATATAAAAAAGTATGAGAAAAAAAATTAAAGCCGGAAAAATTTTTTTATTGAATAATACATAAGACAATCAAAAAATTTATTTCTTAGCCTTCTTAGCTTTCTTGCTCTTCTTGGCTTCAGCAGCGGCTTCCTTAGCAGATTGTTCCTTGATAACTCTCTTAACAATCTTTTGTTCTTCAATCAAGAAAGCTCTGACAATTCTTTCCTTGACAGCGTTAGCGGATCTGGAACCACCGTAAGCTCTGGAAACGGTCTTGTGGGTCTTGGAAACGTTAGCATATTGTCTTGGTCTGAGAGCAGAGATACCCTTCAATGGAACACCAGTGTCACCACACTTTGGGATGGTACCGGTCTTCTTGACGTGTTGAGCCTTCAAGACACCACCTGGGGTCTTAACAACCTTGATTTGGTTGGAACGAGTGTTGTCTAAAAAAATAAACCAGTTAGTATATTAAACCCGATGTTTTGCGATTGAGGGTTCCCTAAATGAATGGGTAGTTGACGAAAAAGTAATTGGAATATCATATTTTTTTTCTCATCAAATCACAGATGATCAACACAAGGGGAATTCTTGAGATGTGATTTTCAAGGTTGTAGTTTATATCCCACACAATTTGCTCTTCCAGTTTATGGCTTGGTAATATTCACTACGGATACTGATAGCCTCCTCCTAGAGATTTCACTAAGATTCAAGATTCCAATTCATCCACCAAAACAATCATTCATATCCCATATTGCAATTCTCTATAGACCTGAAATAATAGTAATTTATTGTTTGCCCTAACCAAGATTTTCTATGGAACTCCAATTATAAAGAGGAAAAAAATACAATCCCACTTTATTATCCCATCACAGTCATTTGATATCTGAATATTCCATTCTGGAAAATATGAGCACTTTATCCCAACTTTTCGAAAGAACAATATCTGATTTATTTCTGTAGTAATCTAATCCATTATATTAAGAAAAGCTATTCCATAATCCCAATAAGTTTTGCAAAAACCCACATTCATCACAAGGAACAAATTCCCAAATAATAACAATTATCTATAGCCCATGAGCTTTGGCTTAATACATACATGGATTTCTCTTTCTGAAGGTGATTCTTTGAGCCATCTTGAATACTGTGTTTTTTACCTACTTTGTTCAAAAGGTTGATTCAAACTATGAAGTAAATTTTTCAATATAAAAAATTTTTTGTTTCCACAACCAACCCACAGTGCACACCAACACCGTAACGATCGAGAGTGTGCGCGGTGGCCAGGGCAGCTGTGCGGGAATAGACATTACCCGTCTGGTGGAGGAAAAACTATGCACCCATACACCAGTGTACTTTCCTCTTTTGGATGTGACTGTGGTTTTCGCACTTCCCGTCCCCATGCGAAGTATACCTAAATGGCGGATACATAAATCGCCTGCACTAATCAGAGAATTATTATGAGGAATTCTCCCAACATGCATGGCAGCTACGTTGACAATGTATCAACATCAGAAGACCAGCTTAAAAAAATGCTATTGTTGTTGTCTGTGACATCTGTTAATTTTATTTATATGCTTTTTATTTTGGAAAATATTAGATGAAAATCTAATGTAAGTACTTTTTCTACAAACCTCGAAATATTTGGCCTTGATGCCAATTTTAAATCGTGGCCAATTCACCATCATTTTTGGGAACCTGGTAGTAAGAATTTGGTACATATGATATATTCAAAGATGAAATAATTCATAAAATGTCCGTCATAGGTCTCCCTCACTTAGAAAAGAACAAAAGAAAAATATTATGTACAATTGTCAGCAGCAATGTTAATGAAAACATGAGTTCTTAAATTGTATATAGTACCATGGTATAAAACATATAACCTAAACTTCCACAAATTCCGTAATAACCATCAAAGTCGCCAATACCACCGCAACAAACACCAGCCAAACCCATACATAGTGATGTAATGGAGCCGGATAAATTCTAGCAGTCAAGAAGATGATGGAGATTGTGACAAGGAAGAATGCTATTATCAATCCAAATACTAGCAGAAACATGATCAAAAGATACGAAGTGTGGGAGTATTCAAAATCAGGATTCAAGATTATCGAGTAATTAATTCCAAGAGATGAACCAGTGATAATTGCGGCAATCGTGGGGAGGACAAAATACAAGAATGTGGCAATGATATCGTGATTATGCGCTCTTTCTAATTCAGGATCAGCAAATGATTTGTGATTATTGGCATTCTCATTATCATTGTGTATCTTGCTGGAATGGTGATTATTACTCACTGATCCATAACCATTGTGACCATGAGTCGACCCATACATTCCAGCACGAATAGATTGTTCCTCCTCTGAGTAATCGGAAACACTATACATATCATGAGCATTGGACGGGCGTCTTCCATAGTCATTATGAGCTGGTAACAAAGAATCCTCTTCGTTATAACGAGATACTCTGTTATTGCCGGTTTTCTTGATCTTCTTCTTGATCGATGACTGCAACGTGGAGATTCCTATGCTAATACTTGTTGATAAATTCATTAAAAAATCAATAATCGATTCAGATATCAATATCTCACGAGGTTCTTCCTGATAAAACCCATCGGTCGCATCAAAACCTCCATTGCCCCATTCTTCTGGATTGTCATCAAATTCGTTCCAATAACGTTGCTTGCCAATCTGGTTTGGATGACGTCTATCAAGAGCAGAAATCCTGTTGAATCGCTGCTTGTTTGCATCTAATGATCCGTGCCCCTCCAACAGTTTCTGCTTTTCTCGTTGAAGCTTTACCATAAGGTCTTTCTTTTGATTGGTTCTAAATAATCGGTTCTCAATAACCGCATCCAACTTGAACCTCCGACTAGTAATTTTGTGGAACCAATCTAAATCATAAACAAGTTCCTCGTCTCCATCTTCGTAAACAACATTCTCGTCCTGTTGTCGTTGGTTTCCATTTGGACCCAACACGCCAAACACCAAGAGGGAATAAATGAAAGGACTGAAACTAGGAACTTCATACAAATAGTTGGAATTGACCAAAGTTTTGATTGTATTATCAAATTGAACATCAGTATCCCATTTGATTTCGAGCAAAGAATAACCAAAGAGACAAGTGTTTTTCTTAGGGTTATTGTTGTGCAGGGAGCTTCTTTCATCCTGGAACTTAACATGGGAATATAGAGTCATGTAGAAATTCGCATCGTCATCAAGTTTCGGGTATTTCAATTTATAACTGTACCGCTCTTTCATGGCTTGTAAACTTGAATAATTGTAAGCTTGCTGATTAAATAACTGCTGAAACTCTTTAAATTTGGCCGTATCACCATGGAAATATTCATTAATTTCGTGAGGGATCAGGGTGAGATCTTGAGCATCTAGCAATTGTTTGGCAAGATCAGGACTATTCAACAATTCCAACACTTGGCGATCAAATCGAACATCAGAAACTTTCCCCAAAGACCCACTGGTTCCCAACGCTAAAATCGAGTTGTTTAATGGAGAATCATACACGTATACTGGCTTTGAAGAATCCAAATCATTAGATTTTATTTTGGAGTGAAAGAAGTAGCACAGCTCAGGATTCCCTAATAAACCATCGTCAGCATCGAGTCGCAAATCTTCTTTTTCTTCATCTTTATTATCATTAATAATGTTAGCTTTCATATATTTTTTGGACTCAACTGTGTTTTCATTCAAGTTTTCCCCAGTATTCAGTTTGAAGCCAAAAGTATTCATGATCTTCTTTATTAATTCCCCAATTCTTTCTTGCTGCTCGGTAGTATCCCTTGTTGTGTGGCCAATTTTTTCAAACATAGAATCTAACAAAAAGCGTACCTCATAAATGTATTGATTTGATACCAAGAACCAAGCCGAATTCCCACATTTTGTTGATGCCACATCAAATCTTGATTCATTAATCCTCGTTTTTGGCTCATTATCCATGGCCAACAAGGTCAATTGATCTGCAGGAATCAAATTTTTTCCCAAGTTATTGAGTTGATATACGTAGTTCAATTGATTTGTATTGTATACCAATCCACGTTGGTCAGTTACCCATCGAGCTAATTCCAGTATCGAATCATAAATTACGAAATTCAAACTTGAAATTCGTAGGATTTCGTCAATTACAAGATATGCATTTGAGAGATCGAGGGTCCAAAATTTCATGGCTGATGATGAGAGAGAAACTAAGGACACGAAGGAATCATGGACCGAGGATTTAGTATTGAGAGGAGATTTAATGATTGAAAGGGAATTGCCAGCATCGTCAATCAACTCATCAACGCGAATGACGGTATCATTCAGCAAGCTTGTGCTAAGTTTTCCAAAATACATGAATTCTCGTTCATAAACTGTACAACCAACCATTTGGGTAATTAAGGTCTCATCAAATTTACCGACCCCCAAAAATTTTTCAAAAACTGTTTTAAAAATATCATAACGTTCATCAAAGGATAATAATAAATCCGGTTGAGAGTTCTCAAAAAAGTCTTGGTCTATTATTATTTCATTGGTATCATCTTTGGCTGAAGGCACATTAAAGCTGGCACTTCTAAGTTGAGTTCTCCCGGTTACGAGATAAAGTGCATCAACATAATTGAGCAAACTCTCATCATTATCATTGAAATCATGGTCTTCAGAAGAATGGTAATATTTTCCAACTTTGCTCAGCTTAAGAATTGATTTGTTCAAAAAATAACATAAATGAAACAACACCGATTTTTGGAAATAGATGAATTTCTTTAATGATAAGAATAAGTCATTTTTGAACTCATTAACTTTATTATGTAGCTTGATATTATTATTATTGATAGTTTCCAAATTCCTCGCTACCACATCCAAATTCAACAATTTAATACCTTCAGTGTTTAAGCACGGGATGCGTTGATTATTGCCATCATTGATATCTGGGTTATTTTTGATTTCATTTAGTTCCGATAAGAACGAATTGTTAGCCTTTGTCTCAAGATACAAATTTTTGTGATATTCTTTGAACTTTTTATTGATACTGACCACCTCCGTGATAATATTCTTATGATTTCTTTTGAAGTTATTGCTATTGGATTGAAAATTCTTCACCAATTCGAGATACTTCAAATTGATAAAGAGATCCACTGTCTTCAATACTTTGATGAACGAGCTAAGAAATTGCAACACTGCCTTGGTTTTCTGCTCCTTATACGATTGAGTCAACTGTTTCAACTTGTCCTCAAGAATGACTGATCTTTCCATGGCATTGACCTCATCGACTCCATCTTCAGCACCAAGTTCTTCTTCTTCATCTCCATTGTTTAGGCTTATGCTCGATAAGTTATCGCTAGAACTAGTACTCGATGAATTGAAAGAGTGGGCCATCACATCATCATCCTCGTCCTCCTCCTTCTCCTGTGAATCACGCTTGAATTGACAGGTTTGGGCATTAAGATTCAACTCAGAGATAGGGGCCGAGAAGTCATCAAAAATGACTGGTTTATTGATTAAGGTTTTCGAGGGCAATTTGATGAGTTGTGATACTTTTGACTGGTAACTTTCATGGATGCTTGCCAATCTCTTGACCAATTTGGTGGTATCCAGCTTTATCTGGACGTGATCGATCCCATAATTCTTCCAACTTTCCACGGGGCACTGTTTAAGATCCAAGGCTTTTAGTACCATATTACAATGACTCTGGAAGATATTTCGATCCTCTGTGATAATAAGTTGTCTCAGCTAGCGATAAGAGTCAAATTTAAAAAGAAAAAAAAATTTGAAGAGGTCGTGCGACTGGTGTTATATTATCTGCGTCCTCGGATGGCTGGCAGGGCACGTGGGAGGAAGTTAGCGGTAGTGGCTGGTACGAATTATCCATGTTATCCTCGATGTGCCATATTATATATATATATATACTGGTTAATACGCTAAGTATGTGATCAACAAGACAGCAAAAAAAAAACATTCTTTTGGTACAAAGCTCATGTTTGCCAACGCAAGGAATTGCTGGTATATCAGATAGGTTTCTGACATGTACAATAGAGTCCCCTAAAGGTGTCACTTATGACATTTCGCCGATCCGAACCCAATTATTTAGGACAATTGATTGTTGAGAATTTCCAATACTGTATATATATATATAAACTGACAGTCCATACACTAGTGCTGTATATAGTTGTTATAATTATTGGCGGTGGTATGGCTGCCGTTACATCACCTGTCAAAAGGACGTTATCCGCAAACACTCTGTGCTTAAATTAATCTCCGATATTCCTTCCCGTGGTAGTGCCACCACCAGCTGATTTGCACACTGTCTCAGTGATGTGATGGCTAAGGCGGCACAGTGTCATATTCTCCTAAATCCAGTGTTTACAGTATTCCTGTATTGCGATAAGTGCCTGAACGGCTGTTGTGTTGCTGTTTTTTTTGGGTGCACGTATTTATGCGAATACATATCTCCACCATCGGGCTTTTATGGTGTTGCCATCTATGCAGTATAAATATTTGCCTGCCTGCCCGCCTGAAGATCTTTATCGATCCACCCTGTCCCGTCTCTATCTTCAGATATTCCACCAGATTTACTTATATTAACCATCAACAATTTATACACCATGAGGGGTCTCCTTTATTATGCCAATAACGACATCAGGTTTTCCAACGATGTCAAAGAACCAAAAATCAGCGTTCCTGATGAATTGATCATCGACATTGCTTACTGTGGGATTTGTGGGTCTGATCTTCACGAATACTTGCAGGGGCCAATTTTCTTCAAGAAGGCCAGTGCCGGCGGTGATGAATTGTCAAACGAAAAACTCCCATTATGTCTCGGGCATGAATTCTCCGGAACTGTCAGAGAAGTCGGCCCCGGCGTCACCACCTTGAAACCAGGTGATCATGTCGTTGTCGAAGCTGGGGCCACTTGTGCTGATCGGAAAAGATTCCCTGACAATAACCCTAGAATTAACACTGCTACCTGCGATGCTTGTAAAGCAGGAAGACCAAACGTTTGTCATTACTTGAACTTCTGTGGTTTGGGTTTCACCGACGGGGGTTTAAGTGAACGGGTGGTCACCAGTGAGAGACACGCTATTCCAATCCCTAAAACCATTCCATTGGACATTGCCGCGCTTATCGAGCCACTTAGTGTTGCCTGGCATGCTGTCAGAATCTCTGGTTTGAGAGAAGGCGATTCCGCTGTGGTTTTGGGTTCTGGCCCAATTGGTCTCGCTACTTTATTGGCCCTCCAAGGACACAAGGCTGGTAAGATTGTCGTTAGTGAGCCAGCAGAAATTAGACGTGCGCAAGCCGCCAAGTTCGGGGTGGAAACATTCAATCCTTTTGAATACAAATCTCTTGAAGAAGGTATCGAAGCCTTGAAAGCCACTTCGGAAACCGGGGGATTCGACTATTCTTTTGATTGCTCAGGGATCCAAGCATCTCTTGACACTTCCATCGGTGTCCTTACTGCTGGTGGGAAGGCTACCAACATTGCCATTTGGCCAGATGTAAACAAAAACTTCAAACCAATGTCTGTGACTTTGGAGGAAAAATCCTACTGCGGCTCTATGTGTTACACAAGAATTGATTTTGAGCAAGTGATCGAGGCAATTCACACTGGAAGCATTGCCATGAAAAATGTTGAACAATTGATTACTGGTAAGGTCAAGCTTGAAGATGCCTTGGAAAAGGGATTCAAAGAATTGATTAATAATAAAGACCATAATATCAAGATTTTGGTTACTCCTAAAGATATCTAGAAAAATTGTTACTGGTTTAGGTTTGATTATCTTAGTTTATTCATTTTTCTGTTTGTTGCTGTTATTGCTTTTGTGACTTTGGTTGTTTCCCTTGAATATCATGTTGGGTGTACTAATAGTGTTTTCTTACTGCTTTTCTTTCTCTGTCCGTTCATTTTATAGTATGTATCAATAGTCTCTATTTACCTAAGTTTGAGTGAAAGAGAAAAAGAGGATAGATATAGTTTGTTCAAAAGAATTATCATGTAAATGCAATAATATTCATGATCATTTGGCTATATGATTGATAGGAGATCATCAAAGGCTACTAAAATACTTATCTCACATTCGTAGCTGTAGTGTATGATTGACATTAATCATCTCCATCATTATCATTGACAATTTTTTTGGTTATCACAATTGCATTCCTGTCTGTCAATACTGCATCACTGTACATAACGAATAAAAGGGACAAACCCAATCCATCCATTGAGGAGTCTTGTGAAGATCCTGGTGAAGAATTCTTGGTGTTTGTGCTATCCTCAATCGAGTATATCAATAGGGAAAACATAACATTAAATGCCAAGTTCAAATGCAAAAACTTTTCTGCAATTATTGGAACAAAACCTTTTGAATGAGGCTCTGTTTATAACATGATTGAACAGATCCAATCTACAGAGGACAAGAGCCAAAGAGTTGAAATACCAAGTAACGATCATGGAGCTGAGGACCAATCCAATAGTCAATAGAACAAGTTTGACCCCGACGAGGAGTAAATATGTGGTGAAAGTGATAAATGAAGTGTAAAACAAGAACAAAGTAAAGAAATATGGCACGAAATTCTTTAGTCGGAAAATCTCAAAAGGAAATAACTAATCGACATCCAAACTACTAGAATGAACAACATCGTTGCTAATTGTGCATTAGAGAATTGGAGAATATTTACTAATTTTCTCATCCAAGACGAATAGCCATGTAAACTTTAGGGGAGTTCCGAGCATTTAAAAGCCTTGGTCAAACCCAAAAATTATCAATAATTTTTGGGACAAAAAAACAAGCACAATAATCCCTTTGATAGGAAAGTTTGAATGGTACAATTTCAAATTTTCATAGCCAATGGTTGTCTACTGGAATGATAGTTAGCCGTAAAACAATAAATCAAAAAGAAAGCCAAAGCTAATGATATAAGAAATTGCAGAACCTCAATAATATCGGCCATTTTACCAAATAAGTTGATGAGCGCTTTTAGTGGGAGAGGATAAGTTGATAGAACCCATGAATCAGTAGATCAAGATAATGAAAATAATTTGAGGGAAATGGTAAATATTGTGAGAAAAATATTACACTAGAATTCTAGAAATCAAGATTACTGATTGTGTATTTAATCATGCGTTGATAAAGAAATCAATTTTTTGATGTGTTCGCCGACTTTGACAATCCCTGAGATATGCTAGAGATTGGCCTATTTTTCTGTAAATAAGAAAAACATCTCGTAAAAATAACAACAGGTGAAAGTCATGAAAAAATTATCCGATAGGTGAATACGCGTATTTCATATGTATCTTGATACTCCCCCATTTTTGGAGATGATATTACGCGGACATTAGTGATCTCCGGAATTAAAAGGAGTTATCGGCAAAAATGAGAAAAAAAAATATGTCAAAGCGACGGCCAACGAGCAATATCCAAGAAGGAGTACGGATGAAAATACATACACACAGTACTGCTTTTTTTTTTGAAAAAAAAAACAATTGTTTTTTCAATTGTGTTTCATTATTAATGAGAGAAGGAAAAAGAAAAGTATCGGGTGGTCAATCCATGTCAACCAACAATTTTTCTTGAAAGTGGTGAGCAAAAGACCATATCTACATAGTTCACTTCATGGTACCGTGCTTTCACTTTGTATTAAAAATTTACGCACGCACTCTCGTAGTTAATCGTCACTGGATGTTATAGAGCACCTTAATTTCAACTATGTAGGACTAACGTACCACGCCAAACCTTTTTCCGAGTGAAAAAAAGATGGCTCCTTGACGGAATGAAGGTTAACTAATCCAAGACGTTGACTATGAAGAGTCCAATCTTTATAGCTTCTACAGAAATACTAGGTCCTTCAAATAGAAATCCGAAATGTTTATAAAGTTAATAGTGGTTGGTGCCTTGTATGTATCCAATGTTCTGAAATTCAAGGAGTGCACTAATTTGATAGTATTCTTCGCACCCTGTTTCACCCCAATAAAATCATTGTTAGGGCTATCACATGCGACTACATAGGGCACATAATATAAAGTGCGCGTGTCCACCGCTGCTGTGAGCCAGTGACTCTCTGTGACCATTTATCACGTGTATAACACGCCTCTCTCGGTAACTCAGTATCGCACAAACATCTCACGTCGAACAATCGATACCCGATTCTGTGAGGGAGGGAAAAGTAAAAAAAAAAAAAAAGTCTTGATCAATATAGACTTGCAACCAAAAAGTTATAGTCGACGGATTGAATTTTTGTTTAATTTATCACATAAAATAACATCAAAAATGGCTACTCAAGTTGTATGTGAAAATTAAAAATGAACAAGGCTCTATATAGAGTCGAGCGATATCAAGGGAAATAATGCTTATGATGATGATGATGATAGTAATTATAGATATGAGATGATGATGATGAGTAATAATAACGAATGAACAAATGAAATGAGAAGATTTATTAATGAATTTGGAAGTATTAAACAAACGGTATTCAATAAGATACAGCTTCAAAAATATTATCAAAAATGATTAATTAAGTTACTACGAATATTCCATGGGTGAATGAAAAATTTATATGAAGGACCAATAAGAATAATAATGTTCTATTCAAGGGATATTAAATGGGGAATAGCATGATATTCATGAACTTACACGAAAACAGGTTAGGTTTGAGGAATAGCAGCCATTATTATCATGAAGAAAACATCATCAAATAAAATTCAAGGAAACTTCCATCGAGTTAGATATTGGTTTCCTCGAGGATTCCTCGATTTTATCAATGAAATTTAGAAGTATCTAAGAATTATAATCATTTGAGAACTGGAAAACCTAATCATTATCATCATGATCATTAAAGCATTATTCCTTTCCCCAAAGTTGCTCTACATATATTTATGATTTTATAATACTAACAACACTTTAGGCACCAAAATGGTATCCTGCTGAAGATGCTCCAATTGCCAAGAAGGCCAGAAAGAGTATCCAACCACAAAAGTTGAGATCTACTTTGGTTCCAGGTACTGTTTTGATTTTGTTGTCTGGTAACTTCAGAGGTAAGAGAGTTGTTTACTTGAAGGCTTTGGAAGACAACACTTTGTTGGTCTCTGGTCCATTCAAGGTTAATGGTGTTCCATTGAGAAGAGTTAACGCTCGTTACGTCATTGCTACCTCTACCAAGGTCGATGTCTCCAGTGTCGATGTTTCTAAGTTCGATGTTAAATACTTTGCTAAGGACAAGGCTGCCAAGAAGTCCAAGAAGACTGAAGCTGAATTGTTCGAAGAAAAGGACTCCAAGAAGGCCGTTAACCCAGAAAGAGTTGCCGACCAAAAGAAGGTTGACTCTGCTTTGATCTCTGCCATCAAGCAAACCCCATTGTTGAAACAATACTTGGCTTCTTCTTTCACTCTCAAGAAGGGTGACAAGCCACACTTGTTGAAATTTTAAATTCATTTGATTAGGGTATATGTTATTTTTATTAAATCAAATTAATTTATATTTTTTGTTCCTGTTATTAGAAGTGTTGTAGAATCTTTTGACGTTATTTTGGCGGCTATTCTGGTGATCCGAGGAATGATTGCACACCCGCCCCAAAGAAATTCAGTACACCAGTAAACTTGCCCTAATTTCTCCTTTATAATTTTCTTTTTTTTTTCTCTACTTCACTGTTTGATCTGGGGATCATAATATACACTTGTTTATTACAAATAAGCAATAATAGTCTACACCCAATAAGCTGCTATGACGAACACAGATCCCAAAAGAAGTAGAGTCTGAGGTGCCCAGACTATAAGACGTGATTCCTTCAAAAATACATCACAATCACAAAAAACAAATTAATTTTCAATACTTTTGCAATGACTTTACAGGCGAGTCTGGTAACTAAGAATGGCGTAATTTCCTCCTATATAATACTACTATTCTGGGATGCCAGTTTCTCTCCATATATAGGGATGAGGGGATAGCCTATCCGTGGTGTGGGTAGGCTATCTCGGACGTCCGATTGTTACAACTTTGATTAAAATAGCTACATTTTCCTTGATTTATCATTTATATAAAAATTTATTTTTAAACTGTACGCTTTAACCAGAAAATATATATATATATAATGATAAAAAAAATAGTACAATATATAAAATGATTCAAATCAAATAAATGACACTGACGGAAAAAAAAAGGTTATAAAGGGTAATGATTAAATGACAATATAAAAAGCTGGACAAAAAATAACAACAGCAGTTAGAATTAAAACATAGAAACTAAGTCAGTTGATATTTTTGCTTAGAATTCATCGTCAGATGAAACATAAGCATCACCCAATTCCTTCTTCTTCTTCATTCTTTCCTTCTTCTTCTTTCTCATTTCAGCACTACTCAACTTCTTCTTCTTCTTAACAGCAGCAATCTTGTTACCCATGGCATCAAACTTGTCTTCTTCATCTTCCTTCTTTTCAATTCTTGGACCAGCACCTTGACCTTGGACCCAGTTGTGACCAGATGGGGTCATAGTACCGTTAAGAACAGCCCAGACTTCTTCAGTCAAGTGCTTAGTGAATTCAGCAGAGTGAGTAATGATAACAACACCACCGGTGAAACTCTTAATAGCCTTAGACAAAGCACCAAGAGAGTCTCTGTCAAGATAGTTAGTTGGTTCATCCAAAACGATGATGTGTGGTCTTTGCCAGGTACAAGCAGCCAAGACCAACTTGACCTTTTGACCACCAGACAAACCTCTAATTCTAGAGTGGGAAACCAATTCAGCGTCAAGACCCATCATAGCACAGTGGTCTTCGATTTCCTTTCTGGTAAGAGGTCTGAATTGACCAGAAGCCAAAGCTTCCTTCATATCAACTTCAGCAACCATCTTAGAGTGAGTTTCGACCAATTCACCTCTTGGCAACCAAGTGTTGTCAACAGACATCATTGGGACTTGTCTTTCATTCTTCAAGCCTGGGTTTTCAACCAAATACCATCCAATTTCGTACTCGTAAGAGTTCTTGAACTTTCTTCTGGCAGTGATTTCTCTAATTCTTCTGGCAGTACCTTCGACCTTGAACAATTTCTTCATACCTTGTTCATCAGATTCGTTGATTTGTCTAGAAGCTCTGTCCATGGTTTCTCTATCTTCACCAGTTTGGAATCTCCATTGGATATATTCGGATGGAGTCTTGTCCAAGTGAGAGTCAATGTGAGCGAAAGCATGTTGCTTAATGTAAGCAATACGACAGTTTTCGTGAACGTAAACTTCACCAGTAGTTGGCAACAATTCACCGGTCAAAACATTGACCAATGTAGACTTACCAGCACCATTTGGACCAATAACAGCGATTCTGGAGGACAAAGAAACTTGGAAGTTAATGTTGGTCAATTGTGGCTTAGTAGTACCTGGGTATTGGAAAGACATACCAGAAACCTTAACGATAGCCTTTTGCTTAGTCTTAACACCTTCCAAATAACCTGGTTCTGGGAACTTGAATTCAATATCAGAGGCACCCAATTCGTAGTAAGATTGAGCAGCTGGGACTCTCTTGACGAATTCAGACAAGTTACCCTTGTACTTTCTCAACTTGTAACCTTCGTAATGGATAATGTATTGACAAACCTTGTCCAAGAAACCGGAATCGTGGGAAACGATAATGGAAGTAATACCACAAGTGTTCAAGTAGTCAACCAACCAAGCAACGTTAACAGTATCCAAATGGTTAGTTGGTTCATCCAACAACAAAATGTCGGCGTTTCTCAAGACAGCTCTAGCCAAAGCCAACTTCATTTTCCAACCACCAGACAAGGAGTGGATAGACATATTGATGTGTTCATCGGTGAAACCGAATTCCTTCAATTTTTGGGTAACGTGTTCCTTAGTACCAACTTCACCAGTACCGTGGACGAAGTCAACAATAGAGGTGTCGTCTTCAGAACCATCGATATCGTGTTCGACGTAGACGGTCTTCAATTCATCTTGGGATGGGAAACCTTCAACTTGACCGTTAGCAATAGCTCTCATCAAGGTAGATTTACCGGCACCGTTAGGACCACACAAACCATAACGTCTAGCTCTCTTCAATCTGAATTGAGTTCTGTTCAACAAGATCTTAGCACCGTAAGCCAAGGAGAACTCACAGTTACAAAGGTCTTCACCTTCATCTTCTTCATCATCGAATCTTGGTGGTTCTGGAATGTTGTCAATGGCAGCCTTTCTCCAGTCTTCAATAAGATCCTTGGCTTCTTGTTCGTGCAAGAAGATGGTCATGAATGGCAACAAGTTAGACAACCAAGAGCCTGGGTGGATGTTTCTTTCATCAATCAAGTCACCGGCAATACCAGAAGCATAGTTGACGGCAACGTCAAATCTAGAGTTGAGTTTCTTGTCCTTGAGCAATTTCATCAATTCACCCTTGGTAACTTCGATATCACCAGCAGTAGAGACTTCTGGGATCTTGTCATCGGCACCAATGTTACCGACTCTTCTCAAAGTGTTCAAAGCTCTTTGGGTAACACCTCTGGCTTCTGGGTCAGCAATAGTGGACAAGTTGGTCTTCAAAGAAGGCAACAAGCTTTGCATGAATGGAGCAACAACTTGTGGATCGTCGACCAACTTACACATGTTGTCAACAATAACGGCAGCCTTTCTCTTAATAGAAGTGTCACGTTCAGCCAAACCTCTGGACAACAATGGAACCATGATGGACAAAGTAGCTCTGGTAACTTCAGCAACGAAAGTAGTAGCACCTAAAGTGTGGACGGTTTCTGGAACTTCAGTTGGCTTAGCGATACATTCAATCAATTTTGGAATGAACTTTTCGATATCCTTGTTGTCAACGGTTTCAGTGGCCTTGGTCATAGTGGCGGTAGCAGCCTTCTTGACGTCAGCCTTGGTATCCCACATAGCTTCAGACAAAACTGGAACCAATTCAGTCATTCTCAAGGCAATTGGGCCCTTGGCAACATCAACCAAAGCGGCAATAGCAGCCAAGATAGCAACCTTTTCAGTCCACTTGTTGGTGGCAGACAATCTGGTAGTCAATTTTGGCAAGATGGTCTTAATAGAGGTTGGGGTGACGGATTGAGCAATGGCCAACAAAGCAGTAGAAGCAGCCTTGCTGACATCGGCGTTCTTTTCACCGGCCTTAGAGGCAACATCTTCGGTCAATTCAACCAAGTATGGTTCAACAGAAGCAGACAAACCTGGAGTGGCAATGTGACAGACGGCTTCCAAAGCGTTGATGGTACCGTTAACATCCTTCTTGTTGTTGATGGTCTTCTTCAATTGTTCGAAGAATTCCAAAGGAATATCATGTTCGATGATAGAACCGTTCAAGAAAGATGAAACGTTGGCAGCAGCAGCCTCTCTTTCATCAGCAGAGGCGACGGTTAACTTGCTGAACAATTCAGTAAGAACCTTTTCAGATTGTTGAGCAGCCATTTTTGTAGATGATAGTTAAACAACAAATCGAGATATCTTAAGATGGAAGAAATTAAAAAAATAAAAATTTTTTTATAACTTCTAGTGAAACAAAGAAAAAGAAAAAAAAAAAAATTTTTCAAGGGATACAATTACCCGCCGGTGATCCATGTGCTGCTGCTCCTTTTGGAGCACAAATAGGCAGTCACCCGGTCTGTGGCCAACGATCAATGATCATTGGTGCATTACCAAACTCCCCAACATGGACGATATCAATGATAATGAGTATTTATATAGATATGGTTATATATATATCAGTATCATACCTTTTAGATAAACCTTGGCGAATCATGATTTATACTCTAAGAACTTCTATTGAAGACAGTGATAATATATGAAGAAAGTTATGGCATTCTAACTTCATTATAACAAAAGTGATTACAACAATAGTTGAGAAACTTAAGTGTATATCTTCTTAAGCATCACTTTTGGTTGCTAAGTAGTACACGTAGATAATCTGTGTGAATCTTGATGGCGAGAGGAATATCGTGTAACTAAAGCGCAATCCTGCTAGTCAATTTTAATTAAGCGGTTCTTAATTCCGTAAATTTTTCAATCTTTTATTACAATATTACCATTTAAATAATATATAGAGAAAAACTAGAAAATATTTCCTGAAATTTTCTATCAGAATTTTCAATTTGCTATTGACACTAAAGTATAGTTTTCTGAAGGAACATTTTTAAGATGTGTAAGATGATTTTGTATTTATTAGGAATTCGTCATTGCCTAATTTTGCACATATAAACTTCATCTGACCAAAATGAATAGTTTAACGTATTTTTTTATATATTTTATATGGGATTAGTAGCCTCTTGGACACGACGTGAGAAGCACAATCAAGCCACTTTTTGAAACATCAATAATGATGATAATACCATGTTTTAAGCCTAAAGGACGAAAGCATAACTGGAGAGATCATATATAATTAGTTCAGGTAATTTGATTTCTTTATTGTATATATGAAAAGAGTTACTCTCAGAATAACTATAATATCAAGAGAAAGAGGTCTTTGCAACTGAACTAATGCGATAGATGAAGATTGATATATGATAACCTGTCTTCACAGTGATATTTCACTTTAGGATCAGTTTGCAGATCTCGCAACGTCCATTATTTTCTCTGTTATATATTTTGGCATTTGAAACCAGTCGGATTAATATAGTTTTAGATTATATAAAGAGAATAAGTCACAGTACCACGAAAGACGCAAGGTGTATGATTTTGTTTCCTACGGAGGTCTACACAAAAAGATAATAATAATTTTCAAATGCGATCACCAAGATCTATTCGCTATCAACCTACTCTCACTTCCGAATATTCTTGGAAGTACAGTATTTTCCAAATGGGTTACAAAAGACGGGAACGAGCTTCATATTAAATAATCTTTACGTAGCTCGCAATTATTTTATTGCTAAAGATTATTCCAAAATGGTGTCAGAAACGGGGGTGTATTATTATTTTTTTCTGAGGGGGTGTTATATATACCATAAATTTTTCTTTTGTTTACCTGTGAAGTTCCAAAATCAACAAACAGAAATCTACTGGGGGACCTCACCAGTAACACCCAAAACGCTCTGTGGTATCCTGCTATTACGCAGAATATTATCATTTTGAACAGAGTCATACCACTGTATTTTCAATACAGTCGGTTAATATACCACGATTATTCAGGGCCGTATCAATATATTTATTGGCTTTTCCTTTATCTCTAGTACATTTTGAGCCTGATTCACAATGTCTACTTCCCATGATGAGCTCCTCCTCGACTCAATTGATAATTACAATATAGAGAGCGCTGCATACAGCTCAAATAATGCAAATAATCTCCAAAAACAATTAATAAATTACAAACTTCAACAGAAAATATTATCGGATTTTTTGCGTCAGGTATTAAGTGGTGATCCTAATGAGTATAAGAATGATTTCAATCCTATACTACTACATCCATTGGCGAATCAGTTAATCGATATTTTAGAAGGATTGGTGGGAAACAACAAATCAAAGGTAATAAAATACGGAAATGAAGAAGAGAAAACGACAATCGAGGATCAATTATTTAAAATACGACAGGAACCAAGCTTATTAGCGAAGTTTCAAGAATTTATAAGGTTTTTTGGGGTTTTGGCAAATGAATTGAATTCAAATTTCGGCAACTTGAAGAAACTATTATTTATCCAATCTGAAAAAATCGGGTACCTACAATATCTTATGACGAATCATATTAAAGAATCTGGCCATATTATTCAAGCCATTGGAAGTCAGCGACAAATGTCCAAAAATATCAAATCGGAAGCAGCAGCCACGGAAAATGATTATCTCATTAAAATATCAAATTTGAATTCTCAGACGAATCATCTAAATGATACCATCTTGAAAAAGGATCAAGAATTGCAAAGTTTGAGGGATGAAGTTGGATCATTAAGAAAATTGACGAAAATTAGGGATGAATTGAATGACAGAAAGTTTAAAGAATTAGAAGGCAAGTACCAAGAGGAATTAGATGAAAAGGATAAAATGATTGAAGAATTACGAGCTCAGTTGGCAGGAAGAGGAAATGTCACCACCACCACATCTGCGATAGGTAGTTCCAATTCATTGGCTAATGAGGCTCTAAAGATTCGTCAACTTAATCGAAACCTCGAGGAGATTTCAAATAAAAATTTCCAGAATATACTAGACGAAGATGCTAAACAGATAAATATTTATTCAAACTTTACGGAGGAAAACCTTATTGAGAACAATTTAGTGGAAACTATCGGTATCCTTAATAGTAAATTGATTGAGAAAAATGCAATGTTAGAAAAAATTAATGGCACAATCCAACAAATTAATAAGGATCATAACGAATTATTAAACGACCGTTTATCGCTAAAGAAAAAGCTTATGAGTCAACAAAGCCATATGAATGCCCTATCCGAAAGATTTGAGACCTTGGAAGGCGACATCCAGAACTGTATTTTCAATTTCCATTCTTTATTATCGTTGAATATTGATACTTACGGATTCTTCTCAGATGCCCTTTTTAATACCATCGATAGAGAGTCTATTGAACAAGTGAGGACCAAGATTCAGAAACTAGATAAGCTCAATGGTAAGAATTTGAACTTTGAGAAGATTTTATACTACGCCCAAGCAGTTCATCGATATTTTGAGACAGCGGTAGAATCGGTTGTTTCAGACCACAGAAACTATATTGCTGATGCAGAAGAAAAACAAAGAAAGGATACTGGCCAGATCAAGGAGTTACAAGTTGGGAATGATAAATTGAAAAGAATGTTGATAATGATGAAAGCCGAATCGGGTCAAACAAATGAGTTATACGAGAAGATGGAACACTTGATGATCGAAAATGATGAACTAAGACAGCTCACTAAATCCCAACAGCGAGCAATGATGTCTACAACTGATGGATCTGCTGACGGAATGCATGGGGCCAATGGGAATCTAAATGAAGTGGACATGAAAGTGGAAGAATTACAAAAAAGATTTAAGGCAGAGAGGGAAAGGAGAGTATTAGAACACAGGTCAGCCCAGTTGAGCATTCAAGAGTTGATGGACGAAAACAAAGAATTAAAGAATTCGTTATCAGAATCAAGACTAATGCTTATGGAGTGAATATTGCTTCTTGTTTTTTCTTTTTCTCCCTTTTTCTCTGCTATTATTTTTAGAATTTGGTTTTAATTCTGATTTTTGTGTTTTGATTTTCGTTTATTGGATTATTTATCTTTATTTCGTTGTTTTTTCGAGAAAGCCTGGCCTTGCGATATCCATTTCTTAGAAATACCCATTTAATAATTTTATTTTGTTTTAACGTAAATGCAATTATTTCATATTTAGGTAACTGTAATCCGCTATATTTTGAAATAATAATATCAAACCTAGCTTTTCGGGAGGATAGGATATCTGGTTACAATTCTCATTCACTAATTACAAAGTAACCTGCTTGATCATATATTGTGGATCACATTGAGGTTTTCAATATCGTATACAATCCATCTAATGAAAGATGACTAATAATAATCATTTATTCTCATATCTACCTAATTTTAGAGAATTCAAGAGACAAATACAGCAATAATCCAACCAAAATATCACAACTAATCAATAATTATGAATCAACTAGTAAATAACATAAAGAATTAACATCATGATGTTCAAGGCGACATCAGAAACCAAATCACACCTTCAATCGAGGCCTAATAACCATAGCATTCTTCCATACCAAGCTTGGATTCACCTTTATTTTTAACTCCTTGTCATCATCTAGGTTTGGTGCTCCTAGGTCATCCCGTGCTGCTATTTCATCTCTTGCAATAATATAGGCTCGCAAAATCCATAATGATGCTGCAGCAACAAGGAAGCAAACTCCAGAAAAAATAGCCACATCATTGTACTGATCAACAGACTTTTGTGGCCTTTTCAATGCCAAACCGATTATGGGAGACACGATTCCTGTTGCACCAATAAATATCCAGGACATCCCAAAAGTCACAGGTGACCGCTGAAGTCCGGTTATTCTTGGAATTATTGCTCCCATGGCACCCCAAATGAATCCCATTGTAGCACCTTCGATCATTGAGAAAGCATAAATCGTGGCCAAGTTACTAGCTGGTAACCACATTGCTAAACACAAAATCCCACAAAGTGAGTACGTTAACATTCCAATGGTGATGGAGCCAAATGCATCTGACAAATAGCCCAATATCGGCCTTCCGACAACTACTCCAACGGCCATGAGAGCACTGGACCTCGAGCCTTGATCTGCAGAGTATCCTAACGATTTAGTTGCATCAGCAATAACGTATTGTACGGTCACATAGCTCAACATGGTGAAAACGTACCACAGAGCTAGCATCCAGAAAGGGAATGAGCAGGCCACTAGATTATCCCATACCGTGAATTTAGGTCTGATAACATCCCCTCTAGTTCGAAGCAATAACGAGCAAGTAAAAACAACTACACCAACGATAATTGCCTGGGCGCGAATCGCCCATTGGACAGACAGGATATCAATAATTCGCTGCAATGCTAAGTTAAACATAAGTCCTCCACAACCACTACCAGCGGCCGAAATCCCCATAGCAAGACTTCTTTTTTTACTGAACCACTGGGGAATGATTGAAGGGAGATAGCTTGCCATTAAAGCAAGAGCAAATCCACTAAGAACACCCAGGGTTAGGTAAATTTGATAAATTTTAGTGCTGTAAGAGGCACACATGAGGGAAACGAATTGAGCCAAGGCTCCAATACACATAATCAAATGAAAATTGGTGATTCCTATCAAATAAACAATAAAAGGAGAGAATATTAGACCTGAGCCAAAGCAAAGGCCTGAAATGACCGCATAATCAATTTTTGTTCCTCCTTCATAAGTGTTGTATTGTAAGTAGTGAGCTAAAACCACAGAAAACCCAGCAACACCACCCCAGCAACAGCCATTGATTAGCATGCTACAAACCACAACAACCCAGCCATATCCGCCGTCAGGGATATGAAAATCCACAGAGTCAGAAGTAGAATTAGTTAC
This sequence comes from Saccharomycopsis amapae, assembly GCA_031125765.1. NCBI lineage: Eukaryota > Fungi > Ascomycota > Saccharomycetes > Ascoideales > Saccharomycopsidaceae > Saccharomycopsis > Saccharomycopsis amapae. Next base: position 94,836 of record JASTVC010000030.1, read on the forward strand.
ACTACGCTTCTCAAGGTCATTGCTGCCTGACTGGGGCAAGAGAGTATTATTTCTCGAATGCATTTGTTGTTCTTCTTGTTGACTGTCTTCTATCATTATATCTTTGCAGGGCATGGTAAACCATTATGTTTTGGAAAGATATGGATTGGGATAGCATGAAAATTAAATATTGTGGCAAGTGCTGCTACATAATAGGGACTGACAAGATTTAATAGTTTATGTGTGAGGCTGATCTACGATCGGAAAGATCACCGGAACGACTGCCTTTTCTTTTTTTTTTTTTTTTAATTAGTAACAACCTACATAATTGACCAAAGCTTCTAGAGGATAATAGCAAACCATGCTAATAGTTCCACAGTTTCTTATGTTTGCTAGTGTAAGTTGGACAATGCTATTGAGCAGACACCCTCTCAACCTTGAATAATTGGTCATATTATCGCAGGTACTTTTGCAACAATAACAATAGGGGTCTTTCCCCTTCTGGCCTGGTCCGGGATTCCGTACAACAAAAATCCTAAAAATGGGCTTCATTATCGACTCTAAACATTATGCCATTCCTTATATTATTTTAAAGCTTCATATTTTGAAAGACTCTTTGATGTCTAATCACCTAGGAAGGATGTCTGTTCAATAAATTATAACTTTCCCACCGTGTTGGTATTTGGCTTTTTCCGAGAAAAAAAGACGTCACCCAAAAAATTTCAAAAGTGTAGCCTCATCGTCCTTCCTTCTAGTGGCAAAATCATTACACGCCATCATGTTAACCGAAGTATCAAACCCTTCAATCCATCCTCCTTCCCCATCTGCCAATGTTTTCAAGGACCAATGTCTTTTCAGTTTTCAAACTCCAGAATTGCCTGGGGGATTGAACGTTTGCCTCCATTGCTACCAAGGGTTTGGCCCACTAAATCAATCTGAAAATTCGAATTACACTTTTGCCCACTATTCAATCAGTGGCCATTCACTTTATTTAAATATCCAGAAGTTTTTCCAGAAAGAAGTCCAAGAAGAACAACTTCAAAAGCGTTTGAAACTTGATAGGGTCCAAATCCTTCAAGAAAACCAAGATGATTATTACAAATCTCAATACCAATTATTGGAGGTTGACAAAGATTTATCTATACCTTTGAGTATTGTCCTGAATGTGGCAGGTTATGAAGTGTTAAATTCTAACCTATCAACTAATATCAAATCAACTATTGCGGGAATTTTATCGGCCACTTCCATGAGTTTGAAAAATGATATTCAATCATGGGAGCAGGAAATTAAGCCTTGCAGACACTCTGAATCTCTTGCAAAATTTATTCCAGAAAACTATTCTTTGGAAAAGCATTGTAGCAGCTGTGACATTGATGAGAATTTGTGGCTTTGTTTGCATTGTGGTAACATAGGTTGCGGGCGTCAACAGTTCGGTGGTCTCAAGGGAAACTCGCACGCTTTGGCCCATTATGATCAAAGCAACGACCATCCAGTGGCTATAAAACTCGGATCTCTTTCCTTAAGTCAACAGAAGGCCGATTGTTACTGTTACCAGTGTAACGATGAAGTAAAGGTCCCAAATCTAGCAGAACATTTGAAATATTTTGGTATCAATGTCGATTCATTCACTGAGCAGAATGAAAAAACTTTAACAGAACTCAATATCCAGCAGAATTTGACTTGGCAATTCAATATGGAGTCTGACAATGGCGAGCTTTTGAAGCCTATATTCGGGGAAAACTTGGTGGGCTTGAAAAACTTAGGAAATTCTTGTTATATCAATTCTACATTGCAAATACTTAGTCATCTCAAAGGTTTTGTGGAGATTTTTTACGGGAAAGATATTTTCAATTTTGATGACGCCGCATTATCCAAACCATTTGATGACCTTTATTTACAAATGATTAAGATTTTCAATGGACTAGTATCGAATAAATATTCTGTTCCAAATGAAGATTCTACTGATTCGATAAAATGGCAAAAAGGGCTCAGTTTGTCATTTTTCAAGCAATTAATAGGGAAATCTAATGCAGAATTTGCATCACCAAATCAACAAGATGCGTTCGAATTTTTGTTGTTCTTCTTGGACCAAATTGAATCTTACTACTACAAGAACGTTGGGAAGTATAAGGAATCTAGTTGCTTTAAAAGCAATCCAGTCAATACCTTGAAATTTGTTATTCGCAATAAATTGTCTTTGATTGGCACCGAGAAATTCAAAGTTCTAAATGAATTGAACCAATACCTCTCTTTAAATATTGTCGATGAGGTCGACCATGTTGATGAAGATGGGAAAGTTCACTACAAGCCAGTGGATATCAATAGTGCGCTCGAATCATTTTTCAAATCTGATGAAGTCCTAGAACTTGACGCTAAGAATTTTGCTAAAACTTCGAATTTGGCTTCATTGCCAGACACATTATTGGTACAAATCCAAAGAGCTAAACTTGTGAACTGGATACCAACCAAAATCGATGTTCCAGTGATTATTCCTGATGAGGCCATTGATTTATCACAGTACACTATTACCGGGTCGCAAATTAAACTTGACGCCCAATCACCAAATTTGATGATTGACGAGGAAGATAGACCAGAAACATCGTCTGGTGAAACATTCCAGCCAAACCAGGATGTTATAAACTCGCTTTTGCAAATGGGATTCCCTGAACCTCGTTGTGTAAAGGCATTATACAATGTATCTAACTCATCCAACCCAGAAGACGCAATGAATTGGTTGTTTGCTCATATGGAGGATGATGATATCGATGATCCTTTGGTTATCCCTGCAGGAGGTAATTCTTCTGCACCAAACCCTAATGAACCAACGCAAGATGAAATTGATAATCTTGTGGTTATGGGATTCAGCTTGAAACTTGTCAGAAAAGCTCTTATTTTGAACAACAAAAATCCTGAGGCCGCCGTGGAGTGGTTATTCAACAACCCAACTGATGATGGAGAGATTCAAGTTGATGCTCCCACCGCAACTAGCCCACCATCGTCTAATGATCAAGTGAAGACCATCCTTGAATCTGATGCTATTACCGATGATGATAACGCAAACTACTTGTTAAAAGCCGTGGTTTGCCATAAAGGCAGCTCAATCCACACTGGTCATTATGTGACATTTGTTAAGCAAATGGTTGAAGGTACGCTACAATGGGTGTTGTATAATGATGAGAAAGTTGTATTGGCTAATGATGGGAAAAGCTTAGATGAGATGAAGAAGAATGGATACTTGTATGTGTTTGTTAAAAAGGGTGGTGAAGATGACAAAAATTGATATAAATAGCATAGAAAGCGTGATTTCTGATGGAGTGCGTCTTAAAATTCATAGGGAATTATGTACTGGAAAATATCAAATGTCAACAATATATTGATTGTGTCAATTTTTTTTTCTATCCTTTTTCTCTCATTTGAATGTAAAATAGTAATGGGCCCCAGAAATAGGGCCAAAAACAATGTGGATCTTGACCACCCGAGGACATGACAGAGAGTATTTATACCCCATCACCTTTTTTTCTATGGGTCGTTTTAATCTTTTTCCTTCTCATAATCGGATTCCCAGAGCTATCATATATCTTATGAACTATGAACATGTTTAACTACTTCCTTTGGATTATACTAAGACGATCCGAAATTATCTTTAGACGAATACTGATCTTTAAAATGTAATTCACATAGTGAGGGCATGTAACTTACAGGCCCAAAAAAAGAACACAAAAATAAATAAATAAACCAAAAATGCCATGATATTCATTAATAACGAGATATGCAAATAAAAATACAAAAAATATCAAAATAATACAAAATAAGCAAAAAATAAGACCAATTGAAAATAATAATAATAATAATAATAATAATAATAATAATAACCAAGAATGACTGTAACACTCGTTCGCTTTCATTCCACTCTGACATGTACCAAAATATTCATCACTTTCTTTACCGCTCGAATATGCCATGGCATCAACGAATCATTGTTAATGCTACTTTGGCCTATTTCACCATCAGGAGCAGAAATATCAGTAAAACCATAATCATTAGAAGAATATTCGTCGCTTAAATCTCCCAATAAAGAATTAACCGCCACCAAATTCCTAAACTGGGTCAACAACTCTTTCAATAAGCTCGTATGAGTGAAGTAACTTGGATAACTTAGTAAATTCACTTCAAAAGTTAAAAGACGCTCATCGGTAGTGTTATTTAAAGGTTTGATTAAATAACCTGTCCGGAACGCAAACTTATTGATAGAATTTGAAAGGGGTATAGAACTTTTCAAAATAACCCCATAGAATTCCTCACCAGCGCTCATGATTCTAATATCATGAGTACTAATCTCGCCGTTTTCTAAATCATTCAAACTCAACGTCTCATTTGTAGACAATAGCGAATCATTTGCAATTACTGACTTACTACCTTGATAGAAATCAGGGCTTTCGGCTGCGTGCGCACCCCCACCATTGCATTCTGGATTGAATTTTTCGGTGCCCTCATCCTTGATGTGATCAATGTTGCTTTGAATTTTAGTGATCTCCGAATTATAATTAGGATACATTTTCTTTTTCGATGATTTCGCATGACCTGACCCATCAGTTTGTTGAAAGTACATCTTCTTGAACGGGAAAGGACATCCAAAATTTTTCAAAATCAACCTAGGATTGGAGTTAACCGTAACCAAAATGATTTGCACACTGGTTCCCTGTGATAGTCTTTTCCAGTGAGCAAGCTCCTCGTCTATAATAACCCCATTCAATCTAGTCAACACCAAAAAGTATTTGCCATTATGATTTTTCGCAAACTCTGCAGTCTCTTGCCACATATCATTTGTAACTTGCTCAAAAGTCCTTCTAATGCTATCTTTGCTATTGAGTTTCTCTCCATTACCAATTTTTGATAGGCTGCTATTGCTAATTGGGTAAACATACCACGACCTAATTTTCCTAGTTCTCCCCCATTGATCGGACCAGCTAGCAACACACCAATTCTTGTCTGCTGATCTTTCGTACGCCAAATGAATATATAGTTCCTCATTCATCAAGGTGTTGGCAATTGGTTCTCTAGTTAATTGGAAGTTAATCTTCCTTGGGGTTCTATCCATCAACTTCGAAAAAAGTTCCTGACTTTCATCAGTATACTTATTGTACAAGGATAAAGAGAGTCTATGCAAAAAATTCTGAGAAGGTAAAGTGAAAAAATTATCTTTGAAGAAAGTCTTTGTTGGAAGGATTTGAAATGAAGGAGTATTCTGATCGTCAATCTGAGAGATTTGTGAGTGGAAATTAGAAAATACGGATACGGTCTTTAAAATAGTGGATAAATCAGTAAACGTATTGCCAAATAAAACAACAATTCTTGGACCATCAAGATCATTAATTCGAACAAGGATTTTCCCCAAAATATCAAATTTCTGTCTCATGATTTCAAAGTATTCATCGCTGCTTTTACCGTTGTAGCAGATATTGAAAACTCCATTTTTAATGCGTGTCAAAACCTGTACAGCTAAATTGTCTGAACCACTTTTAAACAGTTCCACCAACCCTCCAGAAAGCTCAAAATCCTCAAGAATCTCACGTCCAGAAACCAATACAGCAGATCCCAATCCGCAACTTTCGTAGCTTTTGGCTATACTATTAATCATCATCAGAGAAATCTCTAAAATATTTCTCGCTCTTTTTGACCTCACAAATGGCTCATTGGTTACAAACAATAACCTGATATCGTGTTTCTCATATAAGGGTGAAAATGATAATATCTTCCACATCTTTAAGGTTATCAAATCCACAGTCATTTCCTGGTTCATTCTTCTCACTTTGCATAATGGAGATGGAATATCGAACACATATTCCTGAAGTTCTTTTGCATATGCTTCGTTACCAAACTCTTCCAAATAATTGTCGTTTATCATAGGATCATCGTAATCATTGTGATCGGTCGAAATCAAAGAGCTAATGAAATCATCCTTATTTTCGTAGTCATCGGCAAGTCCAACATACTCGACCAATTGGATTTTTTTCATAGAGCTGAATAAACTATTAATGACTTGCTCAATATTTTTGTAATCTTCCTGGTCCTCAGTGAATTGTTTAGCTGTCAGGGATGTTTCATCATTAAAATCGAGTTCGTCAAAATAATTTTCAAAATCATTCATATCAATGGTATCATCCATGTGAGATTCCGTTGAAGTAGATTGTATCAAATCCGCCAACGAATTATAATCATCAAGACACTTCAAAGGCTCTTCTTTTAATTTTAAACTTCTGGTTATATCCCTCTCAATTATAGACCTGTCAAATGCCAATGTGTTAACCAAGAGAGGTAAAATGACTTTCAAATCTTTTTCTGAAATTGTTGGATTATTATGAAAATATCGTTCTGGTATAGTATATAGCGGAATCCATTTGGTGGAAAATTGAATCCAGTTCGAGAAATCGTGATACCTAACAGTGGCCTGCTTCTTGGCTTTAGTGTTGTTGGTGGATCCCAAAATTCCACTGTTAGGTGTTGAAGAATTAGAATGCTCGACATTTGGAGAATTTGAGGTCTCATTAGGCGTTACTGCAGCACTAAATGGCGTTGGCGGTTTTGGTGCTTCGCACTTTTGGAACATCTTGGTTTGGGGAAGCTCCGGGGTGCGAATATTTTGATAATTGATATTGGTGTCCAATTTTGTATTATCAATATTTGCCAAGGAGTTGAAATTAATGCTGGAGTCATCCTTAGTATCACCTCTAGGGTCTAGTCCTAAGTCAAATCTTCCACTATTCAAAGAATCTTTTGCTTCCACTACCTCTGCTTGTAGCTCTGCAATACTATGTTTTGTCAGAACAGGATTCGGTTCCTTCAAACTGTCTTCGCTATTATCTTGATCGTTTTCATTTTTAATTACATCCAGACTATTTCCTTTTAATATATAATCATTACCCTCACCATCTCCTAGTTCTTTACCGCCTTCTTGCACCTCTTCCATATTATAATCATCATCATCATCTTCTTCATCTTCATCTTCATCTTCATCTTTTTGACTATCAGAATCACTATCAGAGGTCAAATCTTCGTCTGAAGAATGTACCACAATTGAGTAATCTTCGGATTGGACTGACGGACTTGGTAAAATTTTATTGAGATAGCCTTTGTTGTTGATATTGGTGGAGCCATTGCGATCTCCAGAAATGTCAATCTTTGAGGTTGGCTTCATGCTATGAGGGACGTGAAATTTCCCACCTTTATCATATTTGTTATCCACAACCTCTCTTATTACTGGATTAAACTTCAACGGAGAGAAAATGCTTTGATGTGTTGATGCTGGGGTATTTGTAACTGGTAATGGAGCACCTGGATCATTATAAGGTGTCGATGGCAAGCACATTTCATCTTTTGGAATATCGAAAGCTGGTTTGTTATCTTGCATTTCATTTAGTTCATTTTCAATCACATCACTAGCCATTGGTACATCATCTTCGGTATTACCATCGATATTTTTAATAAATTCCCTCCTCAATTCAGATGGTTGAGTCTCTGACTGGGAGGTATTATGTGGTACTTCGTTTATGGTCGTCTCTTCATCATGCTTTTGCTCCTTAGGAACGATCGCATTTTCATTGGCAATTACTTCATCATTGCTATCATCAAAAAAATTGAAATCAGCATCAGTAACTCCGTTGTTTTCTCCAAAGAGTTCTTCATCAAGATCGTTCCAATTGTTGCTATTTCCAGAATCCTCTTGAGGTTCTTGGCTATCGACATTTATTGGGGACATGTATTTGCTGCTTTCAATTTTCACATCATCATCCACTTTTACTTCTTGAGAATCTTCTTCAGGTCTTACCTTTACATTAGTTTCTTCGATTTCTATGTTAGCGTCGATTTTCGCATCTTGCGGTTGATGGGATGCGTTCATGTTGGAGCCAACTTTTTCAGAAACATGATGAAGATCAATAAAGTCATCAACAAATTCAAATGGGTCATTTGCCGAAACCTTAGTATTGGAAGAGTTATTAAATAGCTCTCCCTTTTGAATATAACATAGGTCCAAAGGCCAAATGACAAACTTTTGATTTTGTACTGGCTTAAGATATTTGGATATTTGCGGGGTCATACCATTCAAATGGCGCAAATCGGGAATCAATTTGACCCATCTGATCTCATTTACTTTCTTATTAAATAATATACCCATCAATACATGGAGCATTATAAAAAGGTTGTTGCAGTTGCTTGGGGTAGGAGCTAGCGAATCCATCAAATTATGGTTAGCAAAGTAAGCCCGGATGCCTGATGGAGCCATATATAAGGCAAAGTTTGAATTATTGAGGTGATTGTTATTCAAGTTTTGAGAATTTGTTAGATATAGATACTTCGACAAGTTTATTAAATTTGAAGGCTTGGTAGCAATAGAAATGAGAACATCGCCGTTAAAGGCAACTTGAGGATCAACAAGCAAGAAATCCGAGAGTCTGTTTTGAGAATTTATTATAGATGCATCACCAAATGGAGTAATACAGTTTTTAATTGACAAGTTTAACAATATCTTTTTCTTGATTGCGTTTAAAAGAACTCTGTAGAGGAAATTGGGATACTTCGGGTCTCGGTTGAGTTGCGGGTCATTGGGATTTGTGGTGCTATTTGAATTGTCATTTGTCCCAGCGCTCGACGATTGTAACGCGACAGAATAGTCAAGATTGTCGCCATTTTTCTTTGAGGTATTGTTATCAAGACTGTTACCGGTATCACTGCCATGATTATTGTTAGAGGTAAAGATCATTGAGGGTAGTATGATGTTTGATTCTTTGCATTTCATGTTGAATTTCTCCAAAGGAACCGGAACTTCCTCATCGTTCAAACCAAAGGCCCATAACTCTTTGTTAGTCAGAAACAAGAGCCCCTCTTTATGCAGGTTTCTCATATGAAGCTCAGCTTCCAATAATATCTGCTCATTCTTTGATGGTACTGAGGAAACAAACACCGAGTACTTGATCTGGCGGATTTTTAGTACCTTATAAAAGTTTGTGAATGAGTCTTCGGGATGTAGACCTGAATTCATTATTAGCGACACACTTCCTTCTCATCTATGTTTTTCAACCTTCTTTGTGGCAGTTGAACAGTTTGTTGGTTGTGGTGATTTCCTGGCTACTCATCATCATCGAAAACTCTGCGTGATCATGTGATTGCGGTTGGCTTATTTCTGGCCGTTATCCCAAAGATAGAAGATCAAGAAATGGGTAGCTGAGTCCTGAAAATATCGCTGGTTTTCAGTTTATCTGTGCGGAAATATCTACAATGATGAGATACTGATTGAATGTGACATTTTCAACCTGTGCAGATTGGGAATTGGATCAAGAAAATTTGGAGGGAAAGCCAATTGATGTCCCAGAGCTCTGCAAGATCATGGATGTGTTTAACTTCGAATGTTTTCCAATGGGGCAGGGGAACACATGGATAATACCCAAAACATCTCTAGAAGTCTCAAAATTGATTGTCCAAGAGCTACTTCCTCAGTTACCAGTTACTAATGGCTATTCAACTGTGTTCTTTTTACAAAAATCAGCATGCAGATGACGCTTTGCTCATTTTAGAAGCTTACTTAGCCGTTGAAAGACAAACCACAATTTTCTTTGTTTCTTTCAAATTTCTAACTATGCTATACTGAACACACACAGCAAAGGATAGACTGTATTGAATCTATCTAGTTGGTTTCCGTTAAAGACATAATAGGTAAAGTGGGGTGACTATTGGCGTCGCCGGACCGGAAAAACAAAATGAAACGAACAGATCGGAAAATTTCAGCCTACCGCACAATCTGAACGACCGCAGTATAATACTCGAAGGGCGCGGAAAACAGTTTAATCACAGTTGGTTAGTGTGTCTATCGTCTTTATCCTCCATATCAAGTAGCGATCTGAACTATTAGACCATGTCTGAAACGATTCACCACAAGCCGAGCAATAAGACCATTGATGTTCATGCTCCCGTGGCAGAAATCAATAATCTTCGGAAACTTAATGATTTCTACTGGACAGACAAGAAGGAACCACACACTTATCGACGCAAAGAAATCCTCCGCCGTCACCCTGAGGTATCTAAGCTCACTGGCCATGAACCGCTTACGAAATATATCATCTTCTGTGTCGTTTCTCTACAATTTTTTTGTGCTTATTCATTGAGAAACACCCCAGTGTTCAGTGTCAAATTTCTTTCTATTGCCTACTTGATAGGGGCCACTGCAAACCAGAATTGCTTCCTTGCAATCCATGAAATGTCTCACAATTTGGCATTTAAGGAGCCTTTGCATAACCAACTCTATTCGATTGTTGCCAACTTACCAATTGGTATTCCATATTCTGCGAGTTTCAAGCCTTATCATCAATTGCATCATAAGTTTTTGGGGGACGTGCAATATGACACCGATTTGCCAACACGATTCGAAGCAATCTTTTTGTCCAACATCTTTGGGAAGGCATTTTTTGCTACGTTTCAACTTTTCTTTTACGCCTTGAGACCAATGTTCATTACTAGTGTTCAATTCTCCATAGTGCATTTGCTCAATGTCTTGGTACAGGTACTTATAGATTATGTCATGGTGGAGCAATGGGGTGCTAACTCATTATACTACTTTCTTATTAGCTCATTTCTTGCTGGCTCATTACACCCTTGTGCAGGTCACTTCATCTCTGAGCATTATATTTTGAACCCTCCTACCAGTCAGGAATATATTCAATCCAAATCATTATATATCAATACTGTCATGGAAAATGAGACCGTTCCTCCTCCAGAAACATACTCTTATTATGGGATTTTAAATTTCTTTACTTGGAATGTGGGATTGCACAACGAGCATCATGATTTTCCTTACGTTGCATGGTCAAAATTATTTAAACTTAATGAGATTGCCAATGAGTTTTATGAACCATTACCAAAGACCAAGAGCTGGGCATATACTATTGTGGACTTCGTGTGCAATAAGGATGTTACGTTGTGGAATAGAGTGAAGAGAGACTTGGCAGATGCAAAGGCCAAAGAGAAAGTTGATTTGAACGTTAATTAGTTGGCAAGTTCCTGGAACTGCTCATTTCTGAGATACCATCTCCATTACTGGAAACTATGTCAATAATATAGAATCCATATTTTTTTTTTGTCTAATAGATACAATATATACAATATCTACGTTCTGTGCTGTTTTAAAAAAAGAATGTTTGTTGTTCCTAATAAAGATACGAATACTAGCATTGATACATTAAATTACTAATAATTAATAAAGTAGTAGGAATCATATCCTATCAGAATATACTAACTAGAACCACATGGCTCTGTAAACTGATTGTTCAAGAAAACAAGTCCGAAAACTCATACACATTAAGTTTCTATGCGCTCATAAGCGAGTGTCTGCAATTTTTTTTCAAAAAAAAAAAAAAAAAATAAAAAAAAAAAAAAAAAAAAAAAATTGTGATGAGCTGCGGAGGAAAATGAATCAATTGATCACAGATATTATATCGTGGAAACACTACCAACACAAGGATTGAACCACAAAATACAAACAATAATGCTTACTTTCTGCCCTTACTGTTCGAACATGTTAACTGTGAGTATGCTACTTCTACGGACGTGGTGATGCGGACCAAGTTCTGGGTTTACTAACGATAATATTAGGTCTCAAAGAGCGGTACAACAGGTCAAAACTGCTTTGTGTGCCCTACTTGTCCTTATGAGTTCCCAATTCAGGGTGTCAAATTGTACAGCAGAAAGAAGCTCGAGCGTAAAGAAGTGGACGATGTGTTGGGTGGTGACGGGGCCTGGGACAATGTGGATCAAACTGGTGCCCAATGTCCAATTGAATCTTGTGGTGGTGATAGAGCCTATTTCTTCCAGTTACAAATTAGAAGTGCTGACGAGCCGATGACAACGTTTTATAAAGTGAGTATTATATCGTTTGCAAAGATTAGTGCTGTTTGATATATTTTACTAACCTCGTAATATAGTGTGTTAACTGTGGTAACCAGTGGAGAGAAAACTGATCCCCCTTTTTTTGATGCGTGTGTTGTATACTTTTACGTATCACTTGTACTATATCATAAATCTACTATGTCGAATAAAACTCCTTGAGGAAACTCTTTGCATTTCTATCGCCCTATCTGTGCTGTAAGGAACCCCCTCTCTCTGAGGTTATGTCACCCTGGCACGGTTTGCCTCCTCCCAACATGAGAGGTTCCCAATCGATGCTTCCCGCTCGCCTATATAAGGGAGCCACGATCCCCCAGTCTGTTTCTCTGTTCTTCCTGTAGTATTCTTCATACCGGGACTTTCTTGGGAATCGTTCAGCACCTTTGAAAGTCCGTTATCTTCCTAAGCACACTTAATTAAGAAGAGAGTAACAGACAAGAGAGGGAGAGAGAGATATATAGAAAGATTCCACATTTGCTAAAAACGCCAGAAAATTCCTTATTATTGCCAATTATTCCTTAGCATCAACATACCAAGATGTTTAATACAAACCAGCCAGCGGATAATAACCCCAACAAAAACATCTATACTCAATTAATGAGCTTGAATAACGTCAATAATATCAGTGGTGGCACCAGCACCACAACCAACAATGACTTGTCTCTTTTCAGTTACAACTACAATAGTGGCGTCAATTCTCAATTCTATTTCTCTTCCCATGGCGCTTCTCCTTCCTCTTCTTCACCCGTGGACGCTACGAAAGCTACATATTCTATTGCACAAAGATCCCGGCATCAGTTTTCCAGTCCTAATGCTACCGCCAACCAGAACAATACCGAAAATTCCATTTATGGCATGGAGAGCTCCAGGTTTTCCCAAGATTTCACAAAAGATTTTGGTAGCACTGTCTCTCAACCTCCTATCAATTCCACTTTACAAAAATTTGACATTAAAAATATTAACCAACCTGCACCTGCTTTCAATCCCAGAGTCCAAAAATTCTCCCAAAGTGACTCTGGGGCAGTTGTTTTTAAGGATTCCGCCCTTAATATTTCTGATAGCAATACTGCCACTTATATTTCCAATGATGGTGGTCCCTTGAACTCTAAAAACAGCCAAGATTCTTCAACAGCTAACTATGGTGCTTTCGGGGATGTTACAAGTTCTGAATCTTCCAATTTTATCCATTCGCCTTTAGGAGCTACATATAAAGAGTCCGTGCTGCTCAATGATACAGACTTTGCTAATGAAGTTCGCTTAGAAGGACAAATAAATGAGGTTATCAATAGCAAATTACATCAAAGACAAGAACTTGAACAGCTTTCCGAGGAGCTTAGTTTGACAAAAGGGGGTGCTCTAAAGGAAACTGCCGAGCTCAGTGGTGCTGCTATTGGATTGTATGCACAGTTGGTTGAATATATGGAGTCCCAAGAAAGAAAATTGAAAGATGCAAATAGTCGTCTTGAAGCCATAATGACTGCAATGGCCATCGCTCCATCAAATGGCATCACCAAATACGGGAAATATGATGTGCAGGAGGTTGCCCACAGATTCTTGATTAAACAGGAAACTATGAAACAAGAGAACACAGAGTTCAAGAAATTGCTTGAATATGGAAAAGCGAAGGAACATGATATACTTATTGGGTTGTTAGTTAACGAAATGAAGACTTTGAATAAGCAAAAGGAGAGATTAGAAAAAGAGATTGGATCCACCAATTGAATTTCCTTTTTTTCTATGTTTTCTTTTTGAGATGGTGAATCATATAAGGTTATTCTAACAGTAGTCTTTCCAGATGTATTTCAAGACATTCTCTATTAAAACCTTTAATCCCCGTTAGAATTTTTATTTTTTTATTTATCGCTTTCTCTGTCGTTAATTTCTTGAGACAATTTGTCAGAAGACTTTCTCTTTCTTTTTATTTTATTTTATTTTCTTTTCTTTCATTTTATTTACTTGGTTGCTCTTAAAAATTTAAAAATGGTGTTTTGATGATTGGATTAGTTCAAAATAGGATTAGTTAGTTTGATTTCCTCTAAAATTTGTGGCTTGACCACGTTATGATTTTTTTTTAAATTGAAACTCTCGTGTTTTTTTCTTTTCTTTTATTCATTTATTGCGTGTGTTTGCTATTTTTTTGATTAATAGTGATATTCTTTCTATGCATTATCTTGTCTCTTTTTTCGAGTCTTATGCCAATGTGGTTAGCAGAAGCATTCCTCCCAGGTGGGATCTACGACTTCAGTCAAGACGCTTATGAACAAAAGCCTGACACGTATAACACTCATCATAATTTTAAGGATACCTGTTTCCTAGCGAAATGTTCTGTGATACATGAAGTCCCCCTTTACTTATCTTTTCTTTTCAGAAGTTGTACTTCATTACAATAGTTTAAAGGCACATATATACACGGGTATCTTATAATACAAACATCTATTTCAAATAGCATGAATACACTTTATAGGATTGTTTCTAAGGGGTAATAAACATGCATCTACAGATGCCACAATTTATCACACCCAAGTAAAAAACGGCTAACTAAACATTAAATAGCTCATAAACCATTGTCAGCCGTCTTTCCTATTTTCTATTTAGCAAATAACAAATAAAATCGTAATTTATGTCTAGAACTTTATAGCAAGAAAGCACACATTAAATTGTGCAATATAATTAATCTAACAACGCAGTGACTTCAGTACCACTTTTCACGGACGCATTATCATCATCATCAGATCCACTGGTGGTTTTAGCTACACCCACCTTAGAATATCCCAAGGCTTCGACTTCCTCAAGCATCTTAGATCTGGCTTCCTCAGTCAATTTTCCGACATCTTCTTTGGTTAATCCTTCAGTTGGGATTGGATCCAAACAATTGACCAAAATTGTCCCGGAATTAAAGATCTTTTCCTTAAAATTGATAAGGTTAGAAGTGTTACTAACAACAATAGGGAAAATTGGGAGTTGAGAATCAACAGCAAGATGAAAAGCCCCTTTCTTAAAGGCTCCCAATCTCAAGTCTTTGGCATATGATCTGGTGCCTTCTGGGAAGATCCAAAGACTCCTGTTTTGAAGCTTCAATTTAGCTAACGCATCATTCAAAGTTTTAATTGATTTTTCACGGTTGGTACGGTCCAAGAAGAACGTGCCACTTAAAGTCATGAACCAGCCAAGGAAAGGAATCCATTGAAGTGATCTTTTGGAGGTGACGGTACAGCGCTTTGGGAAAATTCTACCCAAAACAAGAATGTCCAAAGTGGATTGATGGTTACCAACAAGGATCCCCGGAAGGTTATTGAGAAGTCTTTCTTCATTGAGGACTTCGATCTTGATCCCAAGAATTGTGGAAAAGCTTCCATAAAAAGCCCGAGCAGTAGCCCATTGACAGAGATGTTGTTTCCCAATAAGAGTGAGAACAATAGATGCCACTACCCCATATATAGCACACCCGAAGAACACGTTCACCGCAACGAATGTCTTAAGATAGAATTTGGAAGTTTGAAGAAGTCCCATTTTTCTTTTCGTTGTATTTTATAATAGCTTCCTGTGGAGCAGATGATAATTTAACAGTAGGAATCAACTATTTATTATGTTATAAAGAAATAGACTTTAATCTGTTGGGCTTTTTTTTTTTCTTTTTCTCAAATACTACGCGCACCAGCTGACTGAATAATAATAATGTTGAGACGGCTGCCCTACAGAAGATATCAACAGCATTGAGTATAGAAATCAATAATAGGCTTCTTCCATTACAGTATATATATAATAAAATGCACAATGTCACAAAAACATAAAATTACATGTTTTCCTTGCATTTATCAATGGCTGCCGTGAGTTCTTCTCCATTCTTAACTCTGATAAAATACACTTCAATCTTCCCATCGTTGAAAATTGGAATCTTGATACTGTTCTTCCCAACTGGATCGTATTTGACTTCCTTCATTACGTAGGTGTTCAACAAGACATTGTTAGACCCCTCACTACGCAACACCAAACGGTACTTCTTAGTTTCCTTGTTCTCAAGAATACGAAGGAACCCAAGCCCTTTGGTGACATAGTTCCCATCTTTAATCTGTAGAAGCTTGGCTTTCTTATTGTATGTGATCTGTTCACTCTCTTCTCCAGCAAACTTTTCCTCGGTTGGTTCAATGGAAGCAGTTTTTGGCTCATCAGAAGGTTCTGTAGAAGTTGACTCAACAGTTTTAGCTTCAGTGGGCTTGGAATCGACAGGTTTAGTGAACGAGAAGTTGAATTTTCCAGTATTGCTATTGCCGAAAAGTGGAGCACCAGAGTTAGCACTACCAAAAATCGAACCGCCCGTGGCACCACTGTTACCAAAAAGTGAAGGCTTAGCAGAGACTTCAGCAGGTTTAGCAGAGGCTGTAGTATTAGAGAAGTTGAAGGCAACGGTAGGCTTGATGGAATCCGTAGCAGCAGTAGTTTTACCGAATGAGAAAGCTGGGGTTGAGCCGGTGCTGTTAGACGGTGTGAACAGGAATGCAGGAGCAGTAGATTTGGCAGCGTCCTCCTTCTCTTTAGTTTCTGCTGGTTCTGACTGAGTTTTAGGCGCAAAAGAGAAAGAAAATGCAGGCTTACTGTCGGTGTTTGCATCGCCAGAAATAGGAGCTGTTTTGATGCCACCAAATTTGAAAGCAGGCTTTGCAGGTTCTGAGGTTTTTTCTGAAGAGCTATTAGAAGCAGCGCTAGCTCCAAAGCTAAAGGCAGGCTTTTCTGCGGAAGCGTCAGATTTGGAGTTCAAAGCACCAAAATTGAAACCAGTCTTTGCGGCTTCTTCTGTCTTGTTGGCACCAAAATTGAAACCAGTCTTTGGGGCTTCATCAGTTTGTTTGGAACCAAAAGAGAAATCACTCTTTGCAGCTTCTTCTGGCTTGGTAGAACCAAAAGTGAAACCAGTCTTTGGAGCTTCCTCCGTCTTGTTAGCACCAAAGGTGAATCCGGTCTTTGGAGCTTCTTCTTTCTTTTCTTCTTTCTTTTCTTCTTTCTTTTCGCCTACAATAGCCTTTTTACCCCAGGTGAAAGCAGTGTCAACCTTTGTATTTTTAGCAGTCACACTGGAAAGAGTGAATGCCGGACCTTTGATTGCAATTTCATCCTCACTGTCACTATCACTTGTCACTTTCTTCTTTTTGGCAGGAGCCCCGAATTTAAAGACAGAATTGGATTTGGTATCAGCCGCTTGGGTGAACTGGAAGGTTGGACCCTTGATCTCGATCTTTTTATCATCAGAATCTTCATCAGAATCTTCATTAATCGCAACAATTGCAGGTTTCGCGGCTGGTTCAACTACCTTTTGGGTATCAGAAGCTGGGACTATTGATGGCTTTGGAATATTAGAAATCTTTGCTGGAAGAGCACCAGGACCAGGCTTTGACACTGATCCATCTCTGATTTGCTTGAAATATTTAATATACTTATCACAGTAATCAGTGTAGTCACCCAATGGAGCCTTCTTACTAGAGATAGTCAATGCTTGCATGAAGTTTTCATTTAGAGCCTTAATTTGCGATGCGATTGAGCTATGTTCACTGGAAGTTGAGGAAGGAGCAGTGACCGTGCTAGAAGAAAATTTTGATAAGGAGTTGACAGGGTAAAGATTATTAGTTGTGGAGGAGACTTCAGTACTTGAGGTTTTGAATTTCGCAAATGGGTTTGGCTTGGTGCTTTCAGCAGTAGAGCTATTACTGTTAGAAGAACCACTACCAAAAATTGAGGAAGTAGAAGATAATGGTTGGCTTCCTGAGGCAAAACTCCCGAATGAATTTGCTTTAGGTTTATCTTCATTAGCAGCTACCGCAGTATTTTTACCGTCTATCTGAGGGTATAATTTGGCCGATCCAGTCAATCTTGATCTTGGCTTGAGGATCTTTCTTTTCGAAAGAACATCTTCAGAAGCTAACTTGACTTCTTGAGGGACGTCATCTTCCTCGTCCTCCCCGCGCCTATCATCTTTTGTGGCTTGATAGTTAGCAGTTCTTTTGTTCATATTAGATAGAGATATATTTTCCCCCCTTTTCTTCTTCTCTTTTGCCTTATTAGCCTAGAGTTCCTCACGTTCCAAAAGCTTCTCTTATTTGTTTTCAATTTCCTATGTTATTTTTTTTTTTTTTTTTTTTTGGCAAAAGAATTTTTCACCCAACGCACATTTTCTGCTAAACGGACCCAGGTGGACTAACATCAAGATATAAGCGATGTCTTTTCTGGTTTTGCCACTTTATATTCTCGTATCATACAGATAGTCCAGGATTAGGCCATAATATTGCAAAGAGAAAACATGTCGGAAGAACAGCTGTTTCCAGTGAAACTATACGTGTACGACCTTTCCCAGGGGATGGCAAGAGCAATGTCACCACAAATCATCGGTATACAAATTGATGCCATTTATCATACCTCTTTGGTAGTTCATGGCAAAGAATTCTTTTTCTCTAGAGGAATAAGCTTCACCAATCCTCCAGGAACCACAATATATGGCCAACCAATCGAGGTGATAGACCTTGGGGAAACCTTTATAACCGAGGACTTACTCAACGATTACTTGGATAACATGAAGGCCGAATACCATGAAAATAGTTATGACTTATTCCAACACAACTGCAATCATTTTTCTAATGACTTATCGGATTTTTTGGTGAATAAACAGATTCCTTCAAAGATTCGTGACTTACCAAGTTTGGTATTGAGTACTCCAATGGGGCAAATGTTCAGCCAAATGCTTTCGTCTCAATTGACGGCGTATGCCACCACTATGGGACCAAATGATCATAGCTTGTGAGAGACTACTGCAAAGCTTTTATGTTCAATTTCTTTTTATCTATATTTTCGGAGTGTTATATTAATGGAAGGGCTTAGAGTAGAAATTTACATTATACAATCATTATTGGAAACTCAGATCGAATGTAGCTGCTTTTGTATTTCTGAAGAGTGTAAAACCTTTTGTATTATTCAAACAAGTCATATATATATAATAAAGTGGAGGAAAAAAAAAAGACACAAACACAACCACCAACTTTAACCGTGTAACCCCCTTTCATCATCAACACTACTTCCATCTAGAGTTTTTTTACCAATCCTCTGAACTTTTGAACCTCATCCCAGCAGTTCAATGGCTTATCACTATTATCCTTTAAACACTTCAAAACTTCTTCTCTAGCACTGAACACGGTAGTATTAGCCTCTTTGGAGATTCTATCCTGGAAAAATTTATTGGAGTTAATGGTGTTTAGTTTTTGAGTCAAATCTTCTATTTTGGCATCCAACTTACTAGATGATATTTCAGGAGTGGAGTCGGTCAATTCCAACTTAGATGAAAGGGTCTTGGACAATGATTCATTAGTTTCCTTTTGCAAATCTGCGAGTTTTTTGGAAACTTCTTTTTGAATGAACTTTTCGGACAATTGTGAGCGAGCGTAGTTTGACTAGGAAGAAAATGTTAGAATGAGGCTCTATAAATTTAACACAAAGTAATTCGAAAGTTACGTACTTCTTCAGAGCTATCAAGTTGGTTGAGGAACTCTTGGGAAAATTCCACTGGAGTAGCAGGGGTGAACACCTTAGTTTGTTCTGGTTTTGAGGCACTTGATCCCATATTTTAAAATATTACTTGGTGTGGAATTCTTCTAAGATATTTCTGTGGACTAGATGATATTCCCAATCTCTTTCTATCCATCCAGTTAAATTACGCCAGGCCTTTTGGTGTTTTTCTCCCAATTTTTCATTCTGTGAATTCTGTATGGACACAATGGCTCCCAACCGCAAAATTTCCCAACATGCACCAAAATACATCGACACAAAATGTTTCATTGCGAAAAAAAAGGGTTAATAGATTAAGAAATTTCTAGGAAATAGTAATCATGAAAAGGTATTGAGTAAATGTTCATATTACTCTGTAGGTGAAGAAACAATAGTATGTAATTGTAAAAAAAAGGGGAAAAGAAGGAGGGAAAAAAGAAACTATAGCCGCAATAAAGGAATTAGAGAACCGCAAGAAAAGAAAAAGGAATAAGCTATTTTTGGGAACAAAAAAGCAAATATAGTAAGAAAAAACTCCTTAAAAATTTGAACCATTAAAATCAAATCGTAAAACAAAAATAAGAAAATGTCAATGGACAATGAAATAAAATAAAAATACAAACTAGAAATGAATAAAAAAAAAAGGAATCAATCATAAACTAAAAACTGGTGGTTCGACAGTGGCATAATCATCATCGGCAGCTGCTGCCTCACTACATTGATTAGTTTGTCTTTTGAACCCGTTCTCCTGGGCACCTTGCTTCCCAAATTGATGATCTTCGTTAATAACTACTAAATCATCCAAATAACGTAATGCAACTCTGGCATGGTTGAAATCCGGGGCCATGGTAGTCAATTTCCAATGGAAATCTCGGTAGTAGGCGATGAATTCTTGCTTATCTTTTGCAAGATGGGTCAACTGATCCTGTACTTCTCGGGTACCACTTGGCAGCTGTGGTTGGTCGCACATAATTCGAAGTTTGGCAATTTCTAGATTGACGGTTTTGACAAGCAAGGCAAGAACAACTCCAATGAAAATAAATGATCTCCTGGTGTTCAACAACCAGAAAGATTCTAAATTATAAGGCTTTAGATTGAATAAGAAATCGTAAATAATACATTTCAAAAAATCTTTCATTTCAGGCTTGATTTTTTTAAGCTTGTCAACAATTTCATCAGTTTTCATTGCCAAGGAAGATTTATCAGGGCTAGATAAATACTCCTCTAGATCATCAATAGACCTATTGATAATTCTTTTGTAGATCAACAAAACTAAAGTGTAATACAATAAATTCAAAGACCCATTTGATAACAAACTGAAGCTCTTATAATCGGAATGATTACTTTTCTTACCTCCAACTAACATGAGGGAGCCAATATCTTGTTCATTCGAATTGCTATTCATAGTTCTATGGACCAACTTAATCAGTTCCGGTAAGGATTTGAACCAATTTTTGAGGTTTTTAACCAAAGGAATAGATTTTCCATAAATTGTATCAAAATCATCAAACCTAAGAGACTTCAAACTGTAAATGCTCACCAAAATCTCATCTATACGCGGCGATAAATTCATTGTCTCAATGAAAATTAGTTTAGAAATGAATTTATTATCACCATCTTTGCTCAAATCAACATCTTCTGTATCTTCTTCTGAGAGTTCAATCCCATTTAGCGCACTCTCGGTAGTAACTAAATTGAACATTTTGTTACTTGACATCAAGTCATTTTTCTCTAAAGTTGTTAGATTATTCGCATCAATCAAGAAATCATTGTATTCAAACCCATCTAGCATCCAATTATTTTCTAAATCAATATTACTCAGTCGTCCATCAAATAAGGAGTACAATTTATCATGGAAAACCACTGCCCAGGAAATGATCTTCCTGACTTTTCTTTCCCAGAGCGGAATATCATCCCAATCCGTAGAAGACCAGTTTAATCCCATTTCCTGGGCAAAAGTGGTCATCACGGAACAGATTTTCCAAAAGGAACCGGTGCTGAAGGGATTATTATTACTGAAAAAGCTATAGTTGGAAAGTAATAGAAATGCTTGCATGATTGAGAATTTTGGAGCCTCATAAAGGTTGTCTTGCATTAATGCAATTGCAATCAGTTCAAGTTTCATAATGTTTGGTTTTTCAGCACTCTTGGCGAATATTTCATCAGAACTGAACTTCCCAAGAACATCAAATTCATTAACATCAAGTTCCCACCAGTTCAAGGCCAACAAATAGACGCTTACTAAGAGCAACGGATGGATTTCCCTATAGTTTCGGCAATATCTTTCATAGAAGACTTCCTTTGATAAGATGGGCAAAGTGGGATGGACGAGCTTGAAGTAAATATTTAGCAAATAGTTACTGTTCTTCCCAACAAGCTCTTCAATCTCATCACATTGCAAATATTTCAAGTTGGTGAATTCATCCACATCATCAGCTATTTGGAAAAAAGTTTTCTTGCTTAATTTTCTAATGATTTTGTTATCATCTTCCACTTGACAGATTGGGCTCTTGATAAGACTTATCGTACCTGAACCTTCTGATTTGAAATCCAACAATTTTTTATCCATAATGGAACATTCACCAATAATTGTGGCAGATTTAGAACTCAATAAAGACAAAGAGCTCGACATGACTGTTGGCTCACTGAGCAAACTATAGTCTTTCACCGGCTTTTCAATAGCCGTTTCATTATTGATCGATAGTAAGCTAACTTTTCCAATCACCGGGAATGAATTAAGTAAGTTCAGAGGGTATGTGCAAATTGTATTTCTCTTTTCGCACTCGACACACGAAGAACTATTTGCCAGCTTGATACACTTCGATCTTTTCTTCTTGCAAGCCTCACAAGGTTTAGCTCTATTAAATTTTCCGCCAGAATTATTCTTTTTTATATCTTTATCAGTGAATGATTGTGATGTAGACCTACTGCCGGTCTTGATCAATTTGTGAGTTCCCGAAAGCAGATTTATGTTATTGAATAAGAAAATCTTTTCGCTATCATACTCGCATGTCTGGTTTCTCTTGGTACACTCAACACAACTTCTTTTATTTTCAGGTATTAAACATTTAGTTTTCCTCCTTCGACATCCATCACAGGGCTTAAATCTAGATTTTTTGGTAGGCTTTTGTTCACCACTAATACTACCGGAATTGTTGCGCTTTAACGTATTATTGCTTTTAACAATGGCCTTATCGTTCTGTTGTTCAGTCATAGCAATCTCCGGCAACTCTAAAGAGTCCAAACTGAGGGGCTCCTTTTCTTCAATCCCTTTAATTTCATCTGATTCATGATTTGAAGATAAAATTGGGACCAGATGGTCATATAGATCATTTTGGATATTCATGTTGATTCCATCGAGATGTAGAGGAACAGAGTCACCGTGAATATTGGGTAACACCATGCTATTAAGAGTAGTAAGGAAATCAATCAGACTGTTATTCGTCAGTGAAGGATATGGAGAGTTGGAAGAGTGGGAGCTTCCAGGAGAGTTACTGTTGTTGATGTTCATCGGAAATACATAATTTGGTGTTGCATACCCCGAAGGATTGGCATTAATAGAAGGTCTTATCCCATTCTTGAAATTGGATTTTAGGACATCTTGTGGGTTTGGATCATCCATATTCTCCTAAACTTAGATTTCGGCCCAATGAACCAATACTGTAACAGTAACTATTAAATAAAACAGAAAACAGTTTATTGATGATTTTTCTCTGAAAAAAAAAAAAAAAAAAAAAAAAAAAAAAAAGAAAAAAAGGGGATAATGCAGCATCCCATACGTCAGCAAAAGAATACTTGCCGTCATTATTATTATAAACCCAATGAGAAAAAATATATTAGAATTAATATATCGGATTCACTAGGTGAACTACTTCCGATTCAATAGAGTATATAACAAAAAAGAACATGAACTCCGTACAGATCAAATTTCGGGGCTTCGTAATCATGCCAACGTTGCACATGACAGCAGGAAGACGCACTGCAAGTCATAACTTCTCTGGATTTTCCTTCTATTCTTCGCCCTCTGGATCGTCATCCTCATCACCATCATCATCATTACTAGCCTCACTATCTGTGTTTCTATTGTTAACGCCATCATCATTATTGTTGGAGTCATCATCGTCGTCATTGTCATAATCCGATGGTGGCCCAATTTTCTTGATGATTACTTCCACAATATCTGGCCATTCTCTCATCCCAGCTAAGCTAGTATTACCTTTCCCAATGACCTTCTCCATAGGCTGCAATATTTGAACAAAGGGAAAGTATTCTTTCATTAAATCCAAGTGCATCCTTGTGATTGGCTGAGAATAAGCCATATTATTAATGCTAAGGGCGGCAATTATCGGTTTTTGTCTATTCCAGGTGGTAACTATGGTAGTCAACAAGTTTGTGGCCAATCCATTAACTATTTTTGCTAAAGTGTTAGCAGATAATGGGGCAATCACCATCAAATCTGCCCATTTCCCGAGATCCAATTGCAAAATAGGTTCTGGATGGAAATGTTTCTCATATGGCTTTTTAGATTTCAAGTACCTCGATTGATAATTATAGGCATCTTTATCAGTCCAAATCCTCTCGATACCCATATCCATAATTTTTTGCCAATTAGTCTTCTTCTTCAAATTTGGCTCGTTCTTACCCTTATCCGCATAATCTTGCAAATTCAAAATATGTAAAGCAGAATCTGTCATTACAATCTTAATGGCAATCTTATCAGGCGTGTAGGTACTGAAAAGCTTTTTAACGACCGGTAGCACTTTACTCACGGAGGTGCTCCCTGAAACGCCGAGTAAAATATGGATCTTTTTATCATCTTTGTAGGGGTAATCTGTACTAGTGATTCTATGAATGTTATCATTTGATAAACAGGGCGACCCTAAAACGCTAGAGACAGTGCTTCGATCATCCATGATCCTCACCAGAGAACGAGGGGTTTCCTCTGTTGTTACTTTTCCCATGCTGGTGGCATCACCATTCAAGATGGAAAATGCATTACTCAGTTCGTTATGTTTTGCAGTGATTGGTTTAATTAGATCATTACCACTCATATCAGCCCCATGAATTGCTTGTCTTCTTTCTATTGATTCATCTAGAATAAAGCATGGATGAACATCTGAATTTGAGTCGCTGTAATTGCACTCAAACCTTGATGGCGATGACAAGTTTGATCTGGGGAGTCTC
Organism: Saccharomycopsis amapae; assembly: GCA_031125765.1. Taxonomy (NCBI): domain Eukaryota; kingdom Fungi; phylum Ascomycota; class Saccharomycetes; order Ascoideales; family Saccharomycopsidaceae; genus Saccharomycopsis; species Saccharomycopsis amapae. The sequence continues at coordinate 119,454 of JASTVC010000030.1, forward strand.
TCATTTGCATTATTAATTTTGAGTATCAATTTGGAATTCAATTTCTTTTGCTTTTCTCTAATTGTGGTTTCTTGCGGCATTATTGAAATAATTTTTTTCCTCCTAAATTCATATAGTAATCAGATTTTGTTAAATTTTGACTTGATCTCAATCAAAAAAAAAAACGACTACAGATGGTGCGATGAGCTGCTGATGCTTATTATTGCTCTTGGCACGTGCCAGTAATTGAACGCGTCAAAAAGCACCATCAACTCATCTATGGATGATCAACTCCGAATTTCAAGGGGAACGAGAACATGGATTACAACTCTGCAACTATAATTAAGAACTGCAAAGTCACAATAGATATTTTGAATATTGATGACGGGGAAATAGAGATTCAGGAGGCTATTGGGACCCTAATATTGTATTTGCAAGACGACCAAGTGCCAAGTGCGACTAAGCTATCTTTAGAAGCCATTACTTCAACAATTTGTTTTCGGGTAAATTTAATTGCTAAATATATTGATTCTAACATCTTGAATTTTTTGGGTATCCAACTTACCAAGGGTGATGATGAAATTAAAAGATTAGTTTGTATTTTGTTGAGGTTGATCATTAAGGAAGAAGATGATGCTGCCAATAGATGCAAATACTTGAGTCATATATGCTCCTCATCGATACCTGATTCGTTAGTAACATCAAGTGATAGTAGCAATGGTTACGTACAGTATCATGCCTTGTTTGCTATGTCTAATCTTATGAACCATTTTTCGCCTCAGTATGTTAGATCATTAATATCCAATTCAAGCATTTTCCGAGTGATGGGTAATATATTGGATTCAAAAACTGGAAAGAATTCCTTCGATGAATTGGACGTAATAGTAATTGTGAAGGTCCTAACGATAATCTCGTTGCTATTGAAAGATCGAGAAAATGCAGACGCTTTTGGAATTATTAAGGATATGGGATTACTATTCAAAATATTTGGGCTACTAACAATCGATAACCCAATAATATTAGAGTATACACTTGCTGTATTCATCAATATCACTTGTTATGCTGATACTTCGATTAAGGAAGAATTAATAAATTTCGGAATATTGCTCCTGATAACAACTGCTATCGAAAGATTTTCATACTCAACAAATGCTAATAACTTGAATATTTTACTAAACTGCGCAAAAGTTTTGCTGAACTTAACCAATTTCCCAATTACTGAGTTAAAAAATCCAGAAAATGTGCATCCAATGGGTGTGTTATATAATAACCGGGAAATTATTGTTAATTCCTTGGAATTTGTGAGAACAAAAGATTATAAAATTCAGCTTTGTGCTCTCAAGACACTTGTAAATCTTTTGAGCTTGCTGCACACAGCAAATATCGTCAAAGATTTCAAAGATTACAGTGTTCTACCAGAAATGAAAAAAATATATTCTAGAATGTTAAAGGATAATACTAGTGGCGAGCACGAATTTATTTACCCCCATTCTTCTATGAAAGATGATATCAAAAACCAGGTCCTAAATATTTTGGGTTTATTATGTTTGTATGATGATGCATTGATAAATATAAAATCGGACATTGTGAATGAGGGATTTATACCCCTTTTGATCGATGAGTTGAAGGAGCAGCAGGTATCTAATGAGTCTAAACTCACATTGAAGGTGGTGGAATGTTTATATTGTCTAAGTCTGAGTAATTTTTATGCGCAACAAGAAATATCGACCTACAAAGAAAAAGTTTTAGAAATATGCAATGATGCTCCCCCGTCATCTGTATCACAAATTCAAGAATTGGTTTGTGAGATATTTTGAACATTTTTTCATTCCCGGGCAATCACTCCCAAGTTAATCCCATAAGAAACTCTTTAGCTTCCAGTGTTATCACGGTCTCAACGTCAATATCTTTCAAAAGCTTGACATGCTCACTTTCAGCAAGCTTCAAGGCGGCTATTCCTAGTGCCGAATGGTAAGGATCAGGTGTATCGTCGTGTACTTTTCCAAAACCTCCAATCAATGAATGTTGGGTTCCATTCAATAAATAGTAATCTACGGCTTGCACATTAATAATATGCTCTTTTTCCAATATCTTCAAGGACCCAATAACCCAAAACGCATAGCAAGTGTCAGAATATTTGTTCTCTCTTCCATTAAATCCCCCTAAGTCATCAAAATCCAAGTATTCGCTATCTTCAAATTCTTCTTTATTGTATTTGTTCACCCAAAACTGTCTTCTTGAAAGCCATTGAATTGTTTTTGAGAAGGTTTGATTAATATTTTGCAGCTTGATCCTGTCAATCAATTTCAAGGCAGCTAAGCCACAAAATGTGTAGCCAGCATGGGCTTCATCTAATGGGTTACCTCCTAGACCACCATTGTAGCTTATGCAGCTCATTATATATCTTTCAAGAGATTCAATATCTATATCGTACTTTCCTTTGTCTTCATCCGAGAGTTTATCAATTTGTAGCATTTTTCTAATTGAGCTGGCAATAAGACACATCCGTAGATCATTTTCTCCGTATGGCTTTCCGTGAATATCAAGCACTGATGAAAATGAACCACTTGGTAATTGGCATTTTTTGAGATACATCATAATTTTAAAGCGGTCAATCCTTTTGGTCAATGATTTATCTTTCAAAGTACACAATATGCAAAGGGCAAAATAAGTAGATGGCAAATGTGGAGGATCATAGCCATGAGCATCCGTGGCCAAATCATGAGTTAAGGAGCCTCTGAAACCTTCTCCCATGTAGTGTTGATAAGCCCAATTAATGGTTTCTTCTCGTTCCTCTGGATTTTTGAAAAGTGTAGTTTCAATTTCATTGAGCATGTCAAGGGCTACTAAACTAAAGTAAACCAATGATAGCTTATTTGAATCTTGGGTTTGAACTCTAGCAGGAAGAAGATTCAAGCACATTTGGAAGTATTTGGCATGTCTTCTGGCTGCGAAAGCTAGTTCTTTTCCTGCCAAGTTCTTGTAATCAGAGCCTTCTTCGAAACATTTTAGGGTTTTTGGTAAATTCTCCATTATAGTGCTGCAAATATCTTTCACTTATGGTGCTTGGTAAGGTCTTCTTTATTTCTCCAAGTTTTCGGTGGCAGCACATTTATGAAAAGCGGGTCAGCACAGCAAAAAAAAAAAAAAAAAAAAAAAAAAAAACTGAAATACAAAAAATTGAAACTCTTACAAGGTTATCATCTGCGTTATGATTGTGAGATTCAAATACATATAACCCAAAAAACTATTAAAGACAATATCTTGTCAATAATGTATAATAAAAATAGGCGTCAGGGAAACGATCAAAAGTCTTCAGCACAATCATCATCATACCTCCAGAACATTGAACAACAATTGGCATCACAGCAACGGAAAACAGCACATAGAAGAATTGTTGATCATGGGAACATCGTGGGTAGATGGACATTGCAAAGAACCATGGGTATAAGGAAGCAAAGATTGGGGAAAGTTAGACCAGAAGCATCATTCTTAATAGATTTGTTACCACCAGGAGCTTACAAAGATGAATTTCCTATCCTTGATATGCAAACAAAGTTTATCCATTTGAGTGCTAACAAGGCAAAACACGCAATTAATACTGTTGCTTGGACACCAGAAGGGCGAAGATTAATCAGTGCGAATTACGCTGGGGAATTCACTCTATGGAATGGAATGACCTTCAATTTTGAAACTATTATGCAAGCTCATGACACTTCAATTCATGCTTTGAAATACTCGCATAATGATGACTGGTTGATTTCTGGTGATCAGGAAGGGGTGATTAAATTTTGGCAGCCCAATTTCAACAATGTTAATATTGTCAAAGGTCATGTGGATGCCGTTCGTGATCTTGCATTCTCCCCAAATGATTCTAGATTTGTTAGCTGTTCAGATGATAGATTCTTGAAGATTTGGAATTTCAACACAGGTGAAGAGGAAAGAGCTCTCAAAGGTCACAATTGGGATGTCAAGTGTTGTGATTGGCATCCTAACTTGGGGTTGATTGTTAGTGGATCTAAAGATAATTTACTCAAATTGTGGGATCCAAGATCTCCTACCGCTGTTAATACAATTTTGGGCTTCAAGCATAATATCGTCAAGACAAAGTTCCAGCCAAATGGTACACAAAGGTTAATTGCTAGTGTTTCTAAAGACAGGTCTTGTAGAATATTTGATATCAGAGCAATGAAGGACATGCTTATTATAAGAAGTCATGAAGCAGACTTATCTTCGGTAGCGTGGAACCCAGTTCATTCTTCAATGGTTTCAACTGGTGGCTATGATGGGTCAATAAACCATTATTTCATTAATTCACATCAATTTGAAGCAAGTTTGACAGAAGCATCTTCCAACAGCAGGAATGGAAACACTGGCAACAAAGATTCAAATGGTGATGAAGCTGGCAATGATAACATGGGCATGAATAATAAAACCTTTTACCAAGCTCCATCTATCGAACCATCTCATACTATTCCATACGCTCATGAAAAGGGTATTAACTGTTTGGAATACCATCCGTTAGGGCATGTTCTTTGTTCTGCCGGGGCTGACAGGTCTGCTAGATTCTGGTGTCGTTCTAGACCCAATGATCCACATGCCTTTAATGATGAATTGTACACAAACAACAAAATTGGTGCATGGCATTATGCTATTAACAACAATGTTAATGCTGTCAGGAATGCCGATGACAAACCAGCCTTCGTCAGTGTTCCAGGCCAAAAATTATTTGGGAATAATAACAATACTAATAGCATGAATATCAATAGCAACGAAAATAGCCATAACAGCAATAATAGTTACAACAACAACGTTAACGTTGCAGGTGGTGCTCAAGACAATGATAGCAGACAAATGAATCATGATAATTTGAAAAATGCTAGTGACCCCCGTCGATATAATAGCAATAACAGACCAATGTTATCTCTTCCTGGTCTTGGTCGGAGAAGAGCATAGTTATATATGTGTAATAATAGTAATACTAATGATAATAAAGAAAAAATTAGATAATTTGTTTTTGTATTTGATCAATATGTGCTTGTTGTAGATATATCTACATATATGTTCCAAAACTATCTATAACCCGGAGTTGAACAGTGTGCTAGGGGCGGGTAATGTTTCATATTTCTCGTATCTTGTAAAGTGGCAATTTTAACGGTGCGTTTCCATTTTTTCAGTATTTATACCTATCAAAATTGCCTTTTGACACCTCAATTGTCGCAAACAATGTCTGAATCCTTGCTTCCCGTTGTCATTAGACATGCGGGTAAAACTCACAATGTCAGTGTTGACTTGAACGAACCAGGAATCTTATTCAAATCCCAAATCTTTTCGTTAACAAATGTTCCACCAGAGAGACAAAAGGTCTTGGTCAAAGGCGGTCAATTGAAAGATGATACCGATTTGAAGACTTTAAATCTAAAACCAAACCAAAGCATCATGGTCCTCGGAACTCCTGACAGTACTGGTATTCCTCAGAAGCCAAAGGAGAAAATTGTTTTCCTTGAAGATTTGGAGAAGCAAGGTAAATTGATCGAATTTTCTGCTGATCCGTTGGGGTTCCAAAACTTGGGAAACACTTGCTATTTAAATTCTACTTTGCAGGCTCTAAACAATGTTGATGAATTGAAAGATGCTTTACAAAAATACGAAGGCAATGATGCATTAGCCAAAGAATTGAAGCAAACCTTCCAGAGACTTCAAAAGGGCAAAATATCAGGTAATGGGCGCTACATCATTCCTTTGTCTCTCTTAAATTCTTTGAGATCTATTTTCCCACAATTCGCTGAACAAGACAATCATGGTTATAAACAACAAGATGCTGAAGAATGTTTCAGTCAAATCTTATCCAATTTGAAGCTGACATTACCAAATGACTTTGTTGAGAAATATTTTGGTCTAAGATTCAAGACTTATCAAAAGTGCCAAGAAAATGACCCAGAGGATCAAGAAGTCATTGGCTATGATGAAGGTATGAAGTTGTCTTGTCATATTAACATCAACACAAATTTCTTGAAGACTGGGTTATCTGAAGGTACCAAAGACGTCATAACTAAACACAACCCACATTTTTCCAGAGATGCAAACTACGTCATTGAAAGAAAAATTACCAGATTACCTAAATACTTGACTGTGCATTTTGTGAGATTTTATTGGAAAAGAGAAATCAGAGCTAAGGCAAAAATTTTGAGAAAAGTAGCGTTCCCATTCCAATTGGATGTTACAGATTTATTAGATGAAAGCGTTAAACCTACTAATATAAAAACGAGGGATGAAATCTATAAAGTTGAGAAAGAGAAGGAAGATGAATTCAAGGAACAAAGAAGAGCCAAGAAGATGAAGCCTTCTGAAGATAGAAGTAGACTTCTTTTGTCTAGCAAAGAGAAGTTTGAGCTTGAAGAAAAAGAATTTCAAGAGAATGAAAAGAAATGGTTGGGCGAATTTTCTAAAGTTTTCCCAGAAGATCTAGGTGAAGGTGAGGCTCCATCGCCATTATATGACTTAGTCAGTGTTATTACTCACAAGGGTGCTTCTGCAGATTCTGGTCATTATCAGGCATTCACTAGAAACGAAAAGGATCTTACTGGTAATAGCTGGTGGTACTTTAATGATGATAAGGTTTTGAATGTCACCAAGGACAAGATTGAATCTTTGGCTGGTGGTGGTGAAAGTGATAATGCTTTGATTTTAATTTACAAGGCTATTGGTTTATGATACATGCTGAAGGAACTGGGATTCTTTCTCGTTAAAAAAAAAAGTTTGCTTAATTGATTTCAATGAAGCATATGTATAATTATAATAAACTGGAGATATAATATATATGATATATACCCAAAAACAAAATTGTAGTCATTTTGAAAAAGAGGCATAATGTTGAACTTAAGTTGATGCTGACGTTATGAGCCCTTGTAAAAATATCCTTTCTGTGTTTTTTTTCCTTGAAAGGTTTGGGGAATGAGTTTAGATGTCGAGAAGCGAGCGGTCTGTGGTTCAAGAGTGACTTTAACTAGATCATATCATTGTTTGGCATCAAAGGGGAAATAGATGTCTATCAGTATTTCCCAAATCCCATTCATAAGTAACCCATCAGGGTATTTCAAGCGGCGGGATGAAAGGCGTGATGGAAATAAGCGCTTGACGCGTTTAATAAAAGATACAAGATCCTATGTCTTCGTCCCCTTGGAGGATTCCTTTGAAAAGCAAAATCAATTAAATCTTATTCGATTAGAATCACAGGGTATTTCTGGTGACATCGAAGTTTTATGGTCGGAAGCACATGAGCTTAGACAAAATGAAAGAAGGGAGATGATTGATCGTGGATTTCTAGATGATGAAAATTCTAGAAGAAGTTTAGACCAGGCAATTTCTTTTAGGGGAACGTGTATAGATATGTGTCCTGTTTTTGAAAGAATCAAAAGAACCAGACAAAATAATGTTAATTCTAATGAAAAAGATCCGCAAACAGGTGTAATATCAAGAGAAAGAGCTATCAAATCCTTTGCGCGGCCCGCTGCTGGTCAGGAGCCACCATTACCATCTGATGTTAGACCACCTTCTGTTCTTTTGAACACATTAGACTTTATGGTTGATAATCTACTTGATAAGATGCCAGAGACCCAATCATTCATTTGGGACAGAACAAGATCCATAAGACAAGATTTTACTTTTCAGAATTACTTTGGCCCTGAGACAATTGAGTGTAATGAGAAAATTGCACGTATACATATCATGTCACTACATATAATGGCCAACTCCACAATCGACTACTCGCAACAACAAGAATTGGAACAATTGGAAAAGTCGCTAAAGACATTGGCAGAAATGTATGATGAATATAGAAAAAAAGGCTTCCCGCAACCTCCAAATGAGGCTGAATTCAGAGCTTATCATTTGCTCCTAAAAATCAATGACCCCGATCTAGAAAGAAGTTCTGAAAAGTTGCCATCAAAAATATTCAAGAGTAATTTCATTCAGATCGCTCTTCTTTTCAGAAGGCTCTTTACCTTCAGACTGCTGCTGAATAGTTCAAATCTTTATACAACTTTCTTCGACGTTGCTTTAAGCCCGAAAGTTCCATTTTTAATGGCTTGCTTACTAGAGGTGAAATTCAATGATTTAAGACTTAAGGCATTGCGAGCACTTCTTGGCGCCAACCATTCAAAAAGTAAAAATCTCACTCTCCTCCATTTATTTGAAGTTTTAAGGTTCCCGGACTACAAAGAGGTCAAAAAATTTCTAGATTTTTATGGTTTGAAATATTTTGCAGACTCAAAGGGAAATGAATGTGTTGACATGAGTACTGTATCAAATCTTTATAGTCGTACCGGGAAGGCAGATGGAGCTCCAAAAGTTTTGAAAAGTGCTTATGATCCCCGAATCAATGTTAAAATGGCTAACATGACAAGAAGCCAAATTATTAATGACGGCAGAAGAAATAATTTCCACATTGAATCCTCAAATATCAAACAATTTCCTATTAGCGCCAATCAGTGTATTGAAGCAGTTCCTAAAGCAAATGGGTTTCTGTTTGGAAAAGAAAATAAGCAGCCATCTGTGTTTTCAGGTGCCAATGGTGGCTTTTCATTTGCAAAGCCTATGGTTGACCTGAATGAGCTTAAACAGCAACAAAGTGATCAATTAGAACTACAGCGAAAACATGAAATTGAAAAGCAAAAACAGGCTCAAAAATTGCAAGAGGAAAAGATAAAGCAAGAGAAGATGAAAATCGAGTTGAAGAAGCAAGAGCTACTAAGAAAGCAAAAAGCCAGAGAAGAAGAGTTGCAGAGGAAAAAAGAGGAAGAATTTAGGAAACAGCAAGAGTTTAAACGGCAACAAGAGGAAGCCAGAAGGCTTGAAGAAGAACGGATAAAAAGGGAGAAAGAGGAGGCAGCAAGGAGAAAGCGTGAATTGCAAATCCAGCGCGTTAAGGAAGAAGAGAGGAGACAGAAGGAGGCACTATTGGCGAAGAAAAAGGCGAAGGCTGCTAAATTGTCGAAAGATTTGTTTGAGTGCTTTTTGAATGAAATAGTATATGAGAATGTATTAGAAACCATTGCTGATAGAAAATGGGAAAAACTGTTGAAAAGGCATTACCTAAAAAAGATTGCTGCAATGGCACGAATCTGCAAAGAAAATTACGACGAAAAGCAGAGAAAACTTGATGAATTTTACAGAACCCAAAAGCTGTTTGGTTTGACGCCTAATATTGGCCACATCAATAGACGAATTGGTATAGTTAATGATGTCAAGAATAATGGTACTCTTATTCCTCCTACTGCAACCCATTCGACAATGATCGAAGCTATAAAGCATCGTGTTGATTCTGAAGAGAAATTGAAAAATCTATCCAAACTTCCAGACAAAGTGGATATTCTGTTTTCCAAACCTGTCCATGAATTAACTATCATATTGCCAGAAGAGGAAAAGTTGCTTATGCGTCAAAAGGAACGAGATGATGCTATCAAACTTTGGAGCCCTTTAAATGTATCCTCGTTTGTAAAGTTGTGCTCAAAAAATGTATTGTTAGATGTATTGGATAAAAAATTGGATATTTCAGTGTTGATCTCTGTTTCTAGTTGGGAAAATCACTCTTCTAAGTGGTTGAAGTCAAAGTTTGGGTTATCAAAAAATAACGTCTTGAAGATTTATGAAAGGACTGAAAACAGCAATAAAATAACTGTCAGATTTACCAGTTACCATGAATCATGCTTAAAGAGTACTGCATTTTTAATATTTGAATGTGGATTTAATGATAACCACAAGAATTATTCTTCTGGGACAAGTGCTAAGGATAAACTAATCTCCGATGGAAAGCTTCTTCTCCAGTTTCTTGACCTATTAAATTCGAAGAGTAATTTCAAGTTTCAGTTGATGTTATTATTCTGGAAAGATGAAAATTTGAAAATCTCAGAGTTGGATATTTATAAGTTATTGAATATTGATGTTTTGAAATCTAGATTTAAGGAAAATCTTGTGGACTTGTTGTTCTGTCCATTAGATATCAAAAGTGGCGATTCGGTTGCCATTGACAAGCGATTATCCAAGGCTATTCTCAGAATGGCAAAGCATTTTAAAGGGGCGCTAACAGAAAGTGGAAAAAATTCCATTAAGTTAAAACCAGTGATCAAACCAAAACGGATTAAGAATCCATTACCTGTCATAAATGATACAGAAATATCAAATGTTGATGATACCATTGCCAAGAGGAGTGTTGACTATGAAACTTCTATTGTGCAACAGCATCCATATTTCAAGAGATATCAGTTCTATAACCAACCATTTCTGAGGAAGCAAAAGTATGTTTTACCTAATAAAACTACTATACTTTCCCCTTTGGAAGTTTCGACAAATGAAGAAGGGACCAATGATACCAAAAAGAGAAATATTACTATCCAAGGGGGACGTACATTCAAGAAGCCTAATGTCGGTGTCAATAACTCTATGATTCAATTACGTGGTAATTCGAGTTTATATGAGATTCCTTTAGCGCATAGTTCAATGGACCAAGGCTCGCATGATGTTCTTTCCGGGAACAGATTTAGAAAACCATTTTTGTCAACCAGACCAAATACTACCTTGAATAGCAATGCTAGTTTCAATAGCACTTACAATGATAGTGCGACCAATCATAGTTTTTCTATTTTGAACTCCCGGTTTAATAGGATTTCCAAACCTAATGGAAATATCAGTGCAATGCAAAATCCAAGCCAAACGAGAAATTTGTCAAATCTTTCATTCGCAAACAGCAGTCGAATTGAAAACTTTAAACACAATTCTCCATTTTCATTGTCCAATCTGATTAATGCTACTCAATTGTCAAAGAATATGACATTCAAAAAACCCCTTTTTAGTTCCAATCACGGCAATTTGGAAATTAAAAAACCTGGTAGCACCAATTTTACGGCTCCATCCAGCCTAAAAGATTCCGATAGTAGTTTGCTTGATTTAAAAAAACTCGTTTCCAGTGTGAAGTCAAAATATAGCAGACGAGATTGAACTCTTCTATCAATGTACATTAGATGTCTTTATTTTATTAATATTTTTTTTTTATCACTCTTTCCATTCTTTTTGCATTTGATTTATTTTACACGTTGTTTTACGTTTTTATATATTACTTGATGATCTTAATCTAATACGAATAATTAGTCATTGCGACGTCTCATAGCATTGAGATTGATTGTTTTTGTTGCAAATTTTTTTATGCTCACTCTACCCGAATTATTGTATTTTAGATTATAGAACATTAACACTAATGTTGATTTCTAAGTAATGTATCATTTATTTAAGAAAAGAGAGGGGCCTGCTTAAAGTAGGGTGGCATCACCCCCGTTGCGAAATCAAAAGATGTTTTTCTTTTAATTTTTGGAAAATTGCGATGTCAACCAATTTTCTGTTAATGAATAACATATCAGGAAAATCTAGAGCAGGCATGGGTCTTAAAAAAGGGACGTCGATAAAGAAATCTGTCACTTGGGAAGACTTTGACGACGGCGACTCCAAGAATTTAGCAACTGGTGTGGAACCAGCGTCGGCAACTTTGAAATCGAAATCACATTCGGCCACACCAATGATTCAGTTCAAATTCTACAATATTCCTTTCCAAAGTTTGGGAATCATCTATTATTTATTATACGTTGACTATCAGCAGTTGATAAAATACGAGACCATCAACTTTACACTTCTTAAGGCGTTACCATTGACTTATTTTGGCCAGTTGTTATGGTTATCGACTTTCAGTGTCACTGTTCCGATAAGCGAAAAGAAAAGAAGCACCGCCACCACCGCCGCCACAAGAACTAAGAGATTGGATCTTAGTCCTTCGCTCATCATTGCCGCGACTTTCGCTGCTTTTGTATCCTCACTTGTAATATATGCGGTTGCGGTGCTACTAGGGTCACCGATTCTTGCATTTCAAAGCCAGACGTTGTTGTTTTCTTTGCACCTTGCAATGCTTGTGACTTTCCCACTAATCATGGTGTATCATTTCAATTCCAATCAATGGTGCAATCTCATTGTGGAATTGTCTAATTGGAGATTTCTCTTGAAAAACTCTATCTACTTGGTGGCTTTGGCTAGTGCCTTGGGTGGTTGGGCAGGTGTCTTGACCATACCTTTAGATTGGGATAGAGATTGGCAGATGTACCCGATTAGTTTGGTGATCGGTGCTTACCTTGGTAGCTTATTCGGTGGAGTTTTATGTTTTATTGGCTCTTTTGTGCCCGCTTAAATTATTCTTATAAATATGTTGGACCATTCTTCCCGTCAGCGAACGTTATTTTTACCACGCTTGATTTGTTTGTATAATTAATACCTTGAATTTGATATAATTAGAAAAATTAATGTATTAATAATAACGAGAAACCACTATGTAGAAGGGGAAAAAAAAGTAGCATGAAAAAAAAAGACCCAGAAACGATAAATTTAAACCCAAGAAACAAGAAGACAGAAGACGAATAAACAAAAAGAATTAGAAATTGCACAGGTACTTAAACAATCCATACCTTACCTTCAGCGATCATCAATTGGTTCTTGTCACTCATTTTATTCAACGCTTGTTCGAATTCATCTTCGCTATATTTCTCTTCGGTTGGCAAGTCCTCGTTCACTTTTTGAATGAGCAATTCGGTAGCACAGGAATCATCATCAAAGATTTCACTTTTGGCCAATTGCGCCATGATCTTGGAGAACTTGCTCAATCTGGAAGCAGAAATCTCAGTAGTGACAGCATCAATAACAGGAGCAGGTTGGTTTTCAGCAGCTTCATGCAATGGCAAAGTGCTGGTTAGTTCCGGATTATTAACCATTTCCCATTCGGTCTCGGGACTTACTTCTTGTCTTTGGTGCGCGGATGATCTTGATGGTTCTTCGCTGTCTTCTAAAACAGGTTCCTGAACTTCATCCATATCTTCATCCTCATCTTCGAATTCCATTTCGTCTTCATCATCCACTGATTCGATATCAGAATCGTCTTCTGTAGCCTTTCTTTTGGCAACCTTTCTTTTCTTGTTCTTCTTTTGTTTGATAACTTCTTTGAATAACGCAAATCTGAGAATTCTTTCAGCTTCTTCAGCATCAACAATTGTAACCGATGAACTTAAACGTAACTTAGCGTGGGCAGTGGCCAAACGAATCAAAGTTTCCAAAGTTCTGGCAGTGATTGGTGCAGTATTTTTGGCATTGTTTTTGGCGGCATCGTTTCTCAATCCAGCATACACTTTAACAATATGATTGGCTGCTTTCTCACTCAAAATTGGTTTTTTATCCTTGGCATATTGGACGTATTTTCTAATAAATGGTAATGAGAAAAGTTTGAGTTCCTTAATAGTTCTTGTAGACTTTGATTGGAAATATTCAAGAGCACCACCATGTAATAATGGATTGAACTTTTCATAGACGTCTGTAGTTTGATTCTCTGGATCCTGAACTTGATCTGGATCATCACCAGTGTTCAACGAGAGATTCTGGAATTGTCTAATAGGTTCACCTTCCGCATATCCCTTTGGCAAGTATCTGTGGATTTTCAATACATGTTCAGAGATCTTTCTATCTCTGGTATCAGTGATATCGTCGGTGACGACAAATAACAAATCAAAACGAGATAATAACGAATCTGGCAAGGCAATGTTTTGATGAGGATCTTTATGAACATCATATTGGCCAAAAACTGGGTTAGCGGCAGCGATAACCGAGCATCTGGCATTCAAAGAAGTATGGATACCAGCTTTGGCGATAGTAACGGTTTGTTGTTCCATAACTTCGTGAATAGCAACTCTATCAACATCAGACATCTTATCAAATTCATCAATACACACAACACCTCTATCGGCCAAAACCATGGCACCAGCTTCCAACTTTCTTTCTCCAGTTTCTCTATCAGTAGACACGGCAGCAGTCAAACCAACACCCGAAGAACCTCTACCGGTAGTAGCAATGGCTAATGAAGCAGTATTCAACACAAATCTCAAAATTTGAGACTTAGCAGTGGAAGGATCACCAACCATCAAAATGTTAATATCACCTCTCAAGTGAGTACCATTATCTAAATTCTTTTCAACCCCTCCCAAAAGCATCAACAAAACCGCTTGCTTAATCATGTCATGACCATAAATACTTGGGGCCAAAGATTGGGACATTTTTTCAAGAAGTTTTCCTTTCTTTTTCACCGAAGTGAAGTTTCTAAAGTCTACGTCGGTAATAGTCTGCAAAGTCACGGTGTTAGTCGAGATTGTACGGATTGGGTAAACCGAGTTTGCCAACACAACGGTTCTGAACGAGTTGGCATTGTTACCACCACTTCCCAAAGTTCTGTAAACCCCAACGACTTGAACTCTGTCACCAGGTTTAACACTATCTACCAAATCATCATCCAAGATGATTTCGATAGATCTTGGTAATTGACCTGGGTCGGCTTTTTCTGGCATTTCCTGTATGGAGACTTTTTGGTGATCTTTATAAGTGGAATAACCGTATTCGGTGACGATCTTATTTCCATCAGGATCTTCAGTTGGATAAACTGCAGCGGAAGTGATTGGGTTGAAAGAGGTGGTTTGGTCACTATATTCTCTGTAGTAAAATTGACCTTTAGCTTCACTGAAATGAACTGACCTCACCAACTTTGGTCTAACAAGGGATGTTTTAGTGACAATACCTTCAATAGACACCAATTTAGACAAAAAGCTGGATTTTATGGTTTTTGGACTCAATTGGTGTGAGCCAAAGGCACCTTTGAACCCAAGGAAGAAACGGGTCCTATCATCAAAATCAATGTTCGGCATTGAGGAAGGATCAAACACAGCGTTGACGGTATCGGTCAATGCTTTTTCAAATGCCGGCAAGAAATCGGCAGGCTCATTAAGTAGACCATTCCAATATTCTCTATTCCAGTTTCTAATATCATCGAGAGAAACAATCAATCTTTTAGAGCCCTTCTGGAGCATAGATCTAATAGCTTCTCTGTAATCAGTTTCTGTGGTTTGATTCGTCGAGCTGGAATCTAAGAATTCTTGGAAAAGATGAACTCTGTCCCCAAACAAGGCATCATTAGTATCTATTTCTGTAGCATCAGTCATGTCTGAGGTGTGTATATGTGGAATAGATTGTGTTTATTGAAAGGGACAGAGGCGAAGGTTGCAATTCAGTGATGGATTTTTTCTGGACAATCAATCCCTCCAAAAATTTTCGCGTTTTTTCCTGGTAGTTCCCAATTAGGAAATTGTTAAAGAAAAAAAAGGTTCGCGTCAGTGGGGGTGAGGCGCGTTATTTTATGAAAGAGATAATTGTAATTATTATCATAGACTACACTACAAAGATAGCATATTTGAGAACGTGAATTAAGATGGGACTATAGTGTATCAGAGAGAGCAAGAAAGGACAAAAAATTAGCTAAAAAAGAAAGAAAAAAATAGGATAATAACGGGTATCCGTTTGGAAAGTCAAGACTGGCTTGATTCGCAGAAATGAAGTGATGGTGAAAGAGACAGGTAATACGAATGAGATGAAAATACTCTTTAGCGAGTGAATTGGAATAGAAATGAAGGGTGCAGGTGTAGCAGCTCTAGAGTAACACAACGGCAGCAAAACCAGCCATGAGAACTCCTGAGGAAACACCGTAAACGTAACCATCACCGTGTGATTTAGAACTCGATGCGGTACCTGTGGACTCTGAAGAGGAAGTTGAGGACACAGCAGTAGAGTTACCAGTGGCATTAACTACACTAGTGATGGTGCTATCAGAGCTTGATTCACTGGTACTAGCACTACCTATAGAGGCTGTAATAGAAGCGGTATCGGTTTCAACGAGTGATTCGACAGTTGAAGAAGAAACTGTATTTGGAGTGGTCACACTTGTTTCTGAGGGGGTTACGGTGGAGCTAGTGACAGACCCGGTAGAGGTTCCAGTAGTGGCGCCGGTAGCACTGGAAGCGCCAGTAGTAGTAGAAGTAGTAGAAGAGGAAGAACCTGCAGTAGCAGTACTATCACCAGTACCATAGAAAGTGTTAATGATCAAATAATCACCACTGGTGTAGCTGACAACGGTGTTGGTGGTGATGACAAGAGTGGATCCAGGAATTGTGACGGTGGTGATGGCAGAGGCGACAGAGCCCAAAATGGCAAGAGCAATGGCTGTGGAGAATTTCATTTTGAAGGTGATAATAATATAGTATAATGTGTTCTAAAAAGGTATGGTTGTCTATTCTTACCGAATGCAGATAACTTGAAGATGAATATTTTTCCAACTATAAATATCTGAAGGATGGATTCGGCTACTTATAGGAGAAAGCACCCAGAAACATGGAAGTTATGTTCAGGGGACATGCATATAGTTGAAACGTTGCAACTGCACAGACTAAAAAAGCCCAGTACACTTTTGGTTTCCACATCACTTGTCCACGGTTCCAAAGTTTGTTTTTTTTTTTTTTGGGGGGGGGGGGGAGAGGGGGGGGGGCTGATTCCACTGTTCACTGTATCGGCTCTATTTTACTGCTTGTTTTGTTTGGTGTTTCATCTATAGGATGCAACAAGCCATGGCCCATGCTTGTACCCAGATTAGTGGAAAAGTAGTAAGCCCAAAACTAGATACCGCATTTTAACACAGAAGACCCTATTATTTCATACGTCATAACTCTATGTACCTTGATTAAAAATAGAACACTGGATTTCCCATCGACGTCTTCTCTAGTTTGGCTAGCAAACAAATATAAGGATACAACATCACCACCGGATGCGTTTAGTAATTCTTGCACGGTGGCAACTTTTGAGAACAATCACCAAAAAAAAAAAAGAGGGAAAAAGAAGAAAAAATTTAGATCGCGCGTTCAATGTCATCTCATCTCGCCTTTAGAATAGGATATATCCGCAAAAATTAGATAGACTGAGGATTGTTGCGTCTGAAGGTATATACCAGCATGCTGAGACAACTAAGCTGTTGCTTGGACAATTCAGCCATCCTAATGAGGCGTCTTTCTCGCAAGCGACTTACAAATCCTCAAAGACACAACTTATCATATTTATTCAACTCAAATGACCTTTCTAGATACAGGCTCACCCCAAGAAGACTGATCTACCTATCATCATCAAAGGCCATTTCTGGTGATGCCGTCCGTTTCATTTCCTTCACCTCTATACCCAGGTTTGCGTTCAAGATCATTAAACTTCCTGCGGCAATTGGTGGCGGATTGGCTGCTGGCGGCACTTATGTCGCCTATAAGGTTGAAGAAGCTACCACTTATACCACTGACCAGCTAGATAAATTCAAGGACTTTGCTAAATCTAACTACGATTGGTTTAGTGGTGCATTTGAAAATATAAGTAACAAATTTCCTAGTGGTCTGTCTGGTAAAGATGGAAATTCTGGCGATAATCAAAACAACAAATCATCTCCAGGTGCTGGAGGTGCTGCGGCTGCAGCTTTGGCAGTAAGCTCTGGTAATGATGGAAATGACAGAACTAGAATCCCAAGATTTGTCGAAGAGGAAGAGGAAGAGGAAGAAAAAGAAGAAGAAATCTATGACGATGAAGATGATGAAGATCCTGACAGATCTAAAGGGAATATGGACGACCAGATTTTGAACTTGACCAAAAAAATGATCGAAATCAGTAACCTCTTATCTAAAGTTGATCAAAATGATTCTTTGAAGCTACCGTCCATTGTGGTTGTGGGTTCACAATCGTCTGGGAAATCATCTGTGTTGGAAGCCATTGTGGGAAAGCAATTTTTACCAAAAGGTGACAATATGGTTACTAGAAGACCAATTGAATTGACTTTGGTGAATGATCCAGAGAATAATTTAGAGACTGCGGAGTTTACTGACTTGAAAATGGATAAGCTCACCAATTTTGATGAAGTTTCCAAGATTTTGCTTGAGTTAAACTTGGCAGTCCCTGCTTCCACCGCAGTGTCTAATGATCCGATCAGACTTACCATCAGATCCCCACGAGCTCCAGATTTGACTTTGATTGATTTACCAGGTTATATTCAAGTGCAATCGGATGATCAACCAAGAGAATTGAAGCAAAAGATTAGAGAGCTATGTATGAAATATTTAGAACCACCAAACATTATTTTGGCAATTTCCCCAGCTGATGTTGATTTGGCCAACTCATCAGCTCTTAGAGCGGCAAAGTTTGTTGATCCTTTAGGTGAAAGAACTTTGGGTGTTATTACAAAAATGGACTTGGTTAGTGCCCAACGTGGCAGAGACGTTCTTAGAAACAACCGCTACCCTCTTAAGATGGGGTATGTTGGGGTTGTTTCCAAAGTACCGGCCAAATCATCGGCTTTATTCCTTACGAAAAGAGAAACCAATTTGAGTAAAGATTTGCAGGCTAATGAAAATGCTTATTTCTTTGGTGAACAGAATGAAAAATATTTCTATAATGCTACTGTGGGTACCAAAGTGTTGAAGAAAAAATTGATGAAGATTTTGGAGAAATCAATGTCGGCTTCGCTTAAGCCAACCCATCAAGCCATTCAGCAAGAATTAGAAGATGCTTCATATAAATTCAAGGTCGAGTTTAATGATAGAATGTTAACTCCTGAAACCTACTTGGCGTCTAATTTGGATGCGGTCAAGGTTGGAGTGAAAGACCTTAGTACCAAGTTTGGTAGACATGAGATCCGTTCATTGTTACGCTGTGAGTTGGATCAAAAAGTCTTGGATTTGTTGGCGCTTAGATATTGGAATAAGCCATTGGCATTAGACGGCAAAGCTCCAACCCTGTACAGTGAGCCAATTTTGGAGGATTTACAAAACGCTTCGGACACTGATTTATACTGGCATAGAAAACTTGATTTGACCACTTCGAGTCTTACCAAATTGGGGGTTGGAAGATTATCCACTAGTTTGATTACCAATGCATTATTAGATGAAATCAACGATATCACCATGAACACCAGTTTACAAAAACATCCGTTGGCTCAAGAAATTGTCATGAAGTCGGCGATGTCGGTGTTGAACTCCCGTTACTACCTGACAGCTGACCAAGTTGAAAATTGTATCAAGCCATACAAGTACGAAATTGATTTGGAAGATCGTGAATGGAAAGTGGCGAGAGAACATACCATTAGGTTACTAGGCGAAGAAATTAGACAAAGTTCTGAAGCTTATAAGGCTTTGAAGGATGAAGTTGGGGGACGTAAATTGAAGAATGTTGTTTCTTATATTGACAAGTACATGGGCAACAACCATGATGAAACCAATATTGCCCCACACGAAGAATCGTTACAATTTTCCAAGAAGCTTCTTCTCAAGGGCAGGGAAGCAATGTTCCTTCAGGATCGGATTTCCCTTCTTCAATTACGATTGACGGCGATTAAATCCAATGGTTGTGCTACCAAGGAAAATAAGTACAAGTGTCCAGAGATTTTCCTTAACTCTGTGGTTGACAAGCTCACGCAAACTGCGATTTTGTTCCTCAACGTTGAGTTGTTGAGTGATTTCTACTATAATTTCCCGAGAGATTTGGATCAGAAGTTGAGTTTAGGTGCGCTTGGCAAAGAAACCATTGAGAAAATTGCCAAAGAAGATCCAAAAGTCAAACGTCATATTGAATTGCAACAAAGAAAGGAATTGTTGGAGGAAGCAATGACAAAGATTGAACATATCATCGCTTTGAAGAATAGCGGGGTTCATTTTAAATGAAATAATATAATTGAGTTCTTGTGTATAGCCGATTTTGTTTTTTAATTTTATATTTTTGTTGTTGTTGTTTTTTTTTTCTTCTTATTTGCTTTTCATCTCGTTTTCTTTTCTATTCTTTTTTTTTCTCATGAGGAATTGGTTTGTGTTGATGATTATAACGCTTGTTTTTTTTTTTTTCTGTTTTTGTTCTTTTATCTTGTATTTTTAATATCTTTTATAATAGATACCAAGTATACCTGATACACTTGTATATCTACGATATTATATCACCTAGTTTGCGCTTCTTTTTTTTTTGTTTGCTTGTAAAGAGAAACTTAATTGTGCATTTTTTTTTTTTTTATTTATTTATTTATTTATTTATTTATTTATTTATTTATTTATTTATTGCAATGTCAATTATCAAATTATAAATCCTTTTTCAAATCAACCACCCCGTATTCTGATTCATCAACAATTAACGACCCACTAATTGCCGAGCCGATCCATGCTGGGATCCATCCAACAATCACGATCGACCAAGTCCAACAATCAAAATCTTTCCAACTGGCCAACAACCCTTGCATGACTTCTACTGGGCCATTGGTGAAATCACCATCGAGAATCCCAATCAACAAGACAATGAAGAAGGGGCATGATAATAATAACGAAACGGCGTTGATGTTTTCTTGGTACTTGCTTGATCTGAGAGTGATTGGCCTGACAAACGTAAGGGGTAGCATGCAAATGCTCATGGTGTAAGCGAGGGAAAAATGCACCACAAGGATCAGAGTAATGATAAGTGAAGCATAAAGAAGACAAACTGCATGAAGAAGGTGGGCGGAACTGGCAAGTTGAATATATGGATTGGCAGGGTTCAGTTTCCCCCAAGGACGGGCCAATGCGGCAAGAAGAAGTTGTTTTGTAGGAAGTGACGCCACGATAAGCCCGAAAATGAGGAAAGTATAGTATATGAGCGATGCAGGGACTGGGAAGAAAAGCACTAGTGAGCCAAGTAATAATGACGAGGCAGTGATGCTGAGGAAACTGAGAAGGACTTTTGTACCGGATCCCACCAAGACAGATAATGGTAAGCCACAATTAAGGACTTCTGAAAGCGCGGCGAGGGCAAACGCTACGGAGAAGAACACTGCGGATGGCAAA
Source organism: Saccharomycopsis amapae (assembly GCA_031125765.1). Classification (NCBI taxonomy): domain Eukaryota; kingdom Fungi; phylum Ascomycota; class Saccharomycetes; order Ascoideales; family Saccharomycopsidaceae; genus Saccharomycopsis; species Saccharomycopsis amapae. Next base: position 140,213 of record JASTVC010000030.1, read on the forward strand.
TAAGTGCCGATACTGATGAAATTTCTTGGGGCCAACATAAGGTAAAAGAAGAACGATTGGTGAAATTTCTCGAGTAAATTGTTGACAGAACGGAAAGTGGCTTCGATGACCCGACCCAAGGTGGTGATGTCCACACTGCCATTATCACCCACGGCTCGCAAAGTTATTGCTTGGATACGATAACCGGAGAAGACCTCACAGCCATTGGATTTTTTAAGGCCTGCCAAGGCAAGGGCTTTAATGCCGTTGAAAAGCACGGTGAGTCTTGACCAATAAGTGCTTTCACCAATTTGATCTTTAGGGGTTTTTTGTAACGAAACTTTCATTCCTTCGTGTTCAGAAATGGAGATCGCGGTATTGAGGAGGTCCAAGTTTGGTAATTGGCCATTGACCCCTTCGTAAGAAACTTCGAGATAATCGTAGTAATCGCCATTTCCTGGGTATTCAAGGACAAGCGCCGCTTCGATTGATCCGGCGGTCAAATCAAGGGAGCTGTGATAAGATTTAACCCAGGAGCGCAACGCGAATTGGTTATTCTCTGGAATCACCACGATAATGTTCTTTGACCAAATGGTCCATCTGGCAAAATAACGAGCCATTCCCATGGCCAACGCGATCCCGTTTTCGTTGTACCTACCATCGGCGGTAGTCCAGGGGGCGACAATCACCATGGCTTCAGTCCCATCACCTCTGGGGGCGTTTAGGATCCCGTAGATGTTTGAGCCAGATTCGTTGGCGTTAGATGGGGTGTAGTAATGGTGGGCGGCGGTGTATCCTGCTTCAGTTAGGTAATTTTTCACTTCGGCGTTTCTTTCGCTGGTGGAGTTGGCAGCAAGATTATGAAGTTCGTCGCGATAGCCTCTAAGGAAGTTCCATTCTGATTCACGGTAGTACGAGTATGCCTGGGAGGGCATCAATGCGTTTTCAGATATATAAGTCTTGCGGTACTGGCCATCTAATGGGAGGTAGAAGACCCAGCCGGTGCCGACAAGGGCGCACACGAGGGAGATGATGGGGAGGGCCTTGATGAGTTTGGGAACGAGCCCATACTTATGGATCTTTCTCTGTAGCACCTCTAGAAGCGCCATTGCTTGCTCTGTGTGTGGTGGAGATGCCTATGTCTGTCTATCTGTTGATGTTGCGGTGATTTGATCTGGTGGTCTTTGGCGGCGGTAAATTTTCTTTGTTGGTGATGGAGGGGTCACCCGGATGCAAGCAAAAGCCATCGACACAGGAATGAATAACCACCGTGATGGCTGAAGATCTGATGGAGATATCTGGCGGAGGATATGGTCTGGAAGGAGCAGGAACAGGAATCGCCGGTCGTCAGCGATCTGTAAACAAAACAATCTTAGAAACTCCCCCCACTGACATCAAAACCACCTGGCAGTGGCCACCACCGTACATTTCATTGTACGACAACAGAGATTTTACAAAACGGAGATCAAAGAAGCTGCCATTGGAAGAGCTTTTCACCTCTATTAAGGGAATTTTCTCCATTCTCGGACGAGCATTCACATGGCAGCCCAAGGCAGTTGTGATCGCCGACGATGGCCCCCACCGTGGTGGTTATATACCTTCAACGGCACAACCACCACAGTGGAATAAAGACAACCGAGGAGTGTTGTGGTGGTGGTGGGAGTCGCTGTGTTGAGCATTTTTATTGGCATACCACTTAAAAATCATAAGACATGAATCAACATCATCATCATCATCACCACCACGGTGGTCAACGGTGATTTGTTGTCAACATACGGGACGACCATTCAGGTGGAGATCTCCGGTGTTTGTCTAGATTAGCTTATGGATGATGATGGTGGTGGTGATAATAAGATGCTTATGTTTACAATACAATAACAGCCACTAATTACAGACAACCATGGCAAGAGAGAAGAACCAAAAGATACACTAATAACCTCTGTCTGTCTGTCACCCCAAGCCCGCGGGAAACTTTATTTCGCTCGCATTTTTTTTCTTTTTCTGCGAGGCAAAAAAAAAAAAAAATTTGATAACCATGGTGGTTATTGATTGCCCTACGCTGGTTATATAACTATCATCAGCCCTTCGGTTTCTTGTACATTATCCCCTATTCTCTTTTTACCATTCTCCATCACCAACGGTCTCTATTGTCTCCAGATCTTCTTTATCTCAGATCCCTTCCAGCCATATATTTATTAGCTAATTGTGCCCTTGCACCACCACAAATAGAAATCACACAACACAAATCATCTTCACCATGGTCAACTGGCATTTTAGCGGCGACGTCGATCAAATATTACTTACTGACGACAATGTCTCTGACGCTTTCAAAACCTGTGTCCTTCAAGGCTTCTACGACTCCGGCCCAGGTTTCTCCGGGGGAACTGGTACCAGAATCGGTTCGATCTTCGTCATCATGATCATCTCAACTTTCGTCACCCTTCTTCCTTTGCTTTGTAAACGTCATGGTCTCAGGGTTCCTCTTTACTTCTATCTCTTTGCCCGTTACTTCGGTGCCGGGGTCATTGTCGCCACTGCGTTTGTCCATCTTATGGACCCTGCTTACGGGGAAATCGGTCCAAACACTTGTGTCGGGGGCTGGGGCAACTGGGTAGTTTACTCTTGGCCTCCTGCCTTGATTCTTGTCTCCGTTTTCTCCATCTTCTTGGTCGAACTTATTTCCGAAGTGTACGTCGAAAGAAAGTATGGTTGTGTTGGTGCTGAACCAAACGTTGAAAAACTCATTACCGGCCAACCAGAATCTACCAATGTCCACTCCCACTCTCCAAACCACGCCCACTCCCACGGGGATATCGAAACCGCTAACACCCAAGAAAAAGTTAAAGAAACCAACTTCGAATACGAAGAAGATTCTGTCGATAGCAATGAAGTCGAAGAAAGCAGTTTCAAGAAACAAATTGCCGCTTTCCTCATGTTGGAATTCGGGGTCATCTTCCACTCCGTGATTATTGGTTTGAACTTGGGGTCTACTGACTACGACGATTTCAAGACCCTTTACATTGTGCTTGTTTTCCACCAATCTTTCGAAGGGCTTGGTATCGGTGCTCGTTTATCTGCCATTGAATGGCCAAAAAACAAATCAATCTTCTTGGCATATGCCCTCTGTATTGCCTACGGTCTTGTCACTCCAGTTTCCATTGCCATTGGTTTGGGAGTCAGAAACACATACGCTGCTGATTCTTTCACCGCTTCTATCGTCTCTGGTGTCCTTGATTCTTTGTCTGCCGGGATTTTGATCTACACTGGTTTAGTTGAATTGCTTGCTAGAGATTTCATTTTCAACGATGAAGCAAAACAAGACCTTGTCAAATTATCTTTCAACATTTTCTGTACTCTCTTGGGTGCCTTACTTATGGCTTTACTTGGTAAATGGGCCTAAGTGTTATATAAAACCAAAACTTTTCTTGTTTTTTTTCTTTTTTATTGTTATCATTTGACTCTTTTATTTACCTTTTGGATTTCAAACTGTTTTTATCTAAAAGTCTGTTTTTTTTTTTCTAATCCTCATTGATTATTATTCCTTTTTATAATCATTCTTTTAAATTATCATCCTTTTTTTTTTTAGAAAGGTTTGATTTTAGTCAATTGGGTTGTTTTTAGTCGCTTCTCCTGGTTATTTTGTGTTATGTGAAAATTTGTGGTTTTTGTAATTTATATAATAATAAATCATAACTTTAATAATTAAGTGAGCTTCAAGTAGGAAAGTTATTTCAGAACAATTGGTCGTGGTCAGGTTTTTTTTCTACTCATTTAGCCCTAAGTCCCCAGATTTAGATTAATCTAGATCGAATAATTTAAATCAAATCTATCTTCCACTACAAACATTTTAGCAGATCGCTCTTCATTAAACATATTTTGTAATACACGAGGAGTTGAATATTATATATATCATCCAGGCAATACATATATGAATAATAATCAAGTTGATAAATTATTGAAAAAATTCACATTAAGGATATAAGCAAGAAAAAACATTGCATTAAATTATGTTATACTAATCTGAAAAAAAAAAATTCACCACTTCTCCTAAAAAGTATCAATACGAATATACATATAGATCATTGATATTTACTCATGAATTCATTATGGAATTTTTCCCAAGCATTGATCCATTCAACCCCTGGTGGCAAGAAAGTAGTTCTACAATGGTAGGTTCCTTCAACTTGACCAAACCCTGAGCCTGGAACAGTACAGATCCCGGTGTTTTCCAACAATTCCAAACAATACAATTCATCTGGTTGGACCCCGTTTTCTTTAGCTTGGGCCACGAATTTCTCAGGCAAGTGAATTCTTGGGAACAAGTACATTGCCCCTTCAGCGTTTTGGCATTCGATCCCGTTCATCTTGTTGAAGGCGTCGGTCATGTACTTTGATCTGTCTTGTAAAGCTTTGAAAATGGTACCACGCTGTTGTTGATCAAGTTCGTAACTGGCGTCCCCGACTTTTGGAGGGTTGACCATCATTTCCATCACTGCTTGCCCGGTGATCACAGAACACAAGTTAATAGACACCATTTTCACAAAAATCGCCTTGACCTCATCGCTGAACCCAATGAGTTCCATGTACCCTGCTCTTTGGCCACATTCACCCGAAACCCCTTTGGAAGTCGAGTGCAATGATGCTAATTGGACATTACTGTAGAAAGCTGGGTCTTGGGCCTGTAAGTTCTTAAGGACTTTTCTGGTACTGATGAACTTCCCTTCGTAGACATTTTCTTGGTACACTTCGTCGGCAATCACCACGATCCCGTACTTCGCGGCGATGGTCAACAATTCACTGATGGCGTCCTCGCTCAAAATCGCCCCGGTGGGGTTACCTGGGTTAATGAGCACGAGGATCTTGGTCTTGATCCCTTTTGCCAATTGGTCCACCACCGATTTCTCGACTTCCGCCGCATCGATCGACCACCCAGTTTGTTCTTTAAGGTAGTATGGCATGGCAGTGGCCCCTAAAAGACTGATCAACGCAGTGTATAATGGGTATTGGGGAATTGGAATCAACACGCCCGATTTCTCCCCAGATAAGCAGGTTTCAAGAATATACTCGACGGCCGCGGAGGCTCCGTTGGTCAAGAAGATGTCGTCCTTGCTGGCAGGATAGCCATCTCTTTGGGAAATGTACTCGGCGACACTGGATCTGGCGAGCTCCACCCCTTGGGAGTTGGAATAAGCACCGACCGATTTGGCACTGCCCAAGAACTTCCGGGCACGGGCCACGGTGTCTGGAGGATACGCCGCCACCACCGCTTCCATATCAAGAAGATCAGGGTTCTGGATAAGCGAGGCCACACGACGGTAGAAACTAAGGGGTTTTTGGTCCAATTGTTGAGGGTTCCCGATATTGGCGTTGATGATGGCCTTGAACGGCACCGAAGCTGGATCAGCAGCAAGTTGTTTCTTGAGCTCTTCGGCACGGGTTGGGACTTTACCACGAACCGCGTACTTGGCCTGGAGGGTCAATGGGTTGATATCACCAAGAGTGAGCTTTGGGGCTGGTAGGGCAGACATTTTCTGACGAAATGTTCTGTAGCAAATAGTTGACGGACGAATGGTGAAGATTTGATGAAACACTGAAGAAAACACCGACCAGAAAAGGCTCTGGGAGGGATAAATATATCTTGAGTATCGGAGATGAGTGGGCCCAAAGGTTTTAAATAAAGTTAATAAAAGACAGAAGATTACTGGCCGCTATAGTCATCTTTGACCGAAATATTTTTTTTATGTGTGAAAAAAAAAAAAAATTGAAAAACTGACTCATACCAATGACTCCCTGAAGCAGTAATACCTGCATAAAACATCCCGTATCAGAGTGCTGGTGGTTATCGTTCTCCGAAATCGTGATTTTTTTGGTAACCCAGGGGCGATAGCAGTTTGGCCACTGGTGTTATTGACTTGTCGTTGCCTCAAAGTATGTCTCGTGAATTGGGAAAATAAGGGTTGGATATCACAAAATAAGGGTTTTGGGTGAGAGTGAGTAAGTAAGTGTGTGTGTATTCAATTAATAAGGATCACCAAGTAACACTGTAATTGGGAAAATTTAGCCCATTTTATATATATATGAAGATGTATCCAGAGATAAGAGAATAAAAAGAGCAGAGATAAGAGAATAATCTAAAACGTAGGAAGTACTCGTAATTGGTCAGATATTAGCTAGTAAATCAACACTATAATGATTATTGAGAGAGCCACTATGTTTGCTATGGTACATCACTATTTAAGATACCGTTTGACGATAATGATCATTCCATACGATTAAATATCTGGTAAGCCCACCAAAGAGTGTGCATGCACCAAAATCATATCAATAAAAACATCCAATAACATTCTATTAAATAATAAAAATAGATGCAAATAATCCTATTTCTTCTAAATAGTCATCATTCAAATAATAAATCACATTGTTAATTCAATGTTCAGTAATACATGCCACTTGACACCCCTCCATCATCCCCAGGAAAGATCTGCGTCTGCGATTCACACATTTACTCAATCTCTATTATTAACAGTATCCATGCAAATTGTGACAGCCAATTCAGAAAAAATAAAGGATATAGTACAACTTTTATTCGATTATGTATGGAAAAACGATGAACAATGAAGAAGAAGAAGAAAAAGAAGAAGAGAAAAAAATGACAAAAGAATATAAGTGAAAAAGACAAAAAGTAAAAAAGATAATCACAAAAAGCAACAAGAAAACCTACTCAGCTAAATAGTCTTTTCTGTTGGCGGTTCTGACAAATCTTCTCAATTTCCATTCGACATCGGCATCCTTGTTTTCTAAAGTCCCCAATCTCAACTCAAACAACTTCAACTCGAATCTTGGCCCCACTTCGGCGATTTCCACCCCGTCCCTAGTTCTCACGTACACATGCTGTCTCACACTGATGAAATCCCCATTATTGATGAACGATATCACTCTAGGACTGTCCTTCTTGACTCCTGGGGGGAACAAGTGCTTGAGGATCGTCACCACCCGTTGCCCCAACTTGGTAGTGAAGTTCTCGAAAATCAAATGAGGATGGGCTTCGCTCTGGTTCCCGGCATTGAAAATATCGTGTCTTAACACGGCGTTGTGGATGGTGAAACTCGCGGTTGGCCCATGGGGTAAATGGGAGATCGTGAGGGAGGTTGGGACCCCACGATGTTCATGCACCACCAAAAGATCGGTGGTCCCGCTGGCTTTACAAGCGGTTACAAGACTAGGCATGATATAATTACCACGGTTCAACTTCACCGAGGTAGGGAAAAGGAGCTTGATCTCTTTGGAAAACTGGAGCAACCGTGAACTTGGGTCTCTCGAGGTGGTCACCACCACTTTTGGTTCCTGGATCCCACTGAGGGCAGCGTACTCATCATCGACAACGTCCTGGATCGATTCATCGTAAAGATAATCTTTTTGAAGCTGGTCATCCTCGGCCACTTCTTTTGGAAGCGGTTTACCACTGGCGAGCGCCGCTTTGATTTGCTGACGCTTTTGTTGTAGCGACGATTCCTGAAGCTCTAAAGCTTTACGATAGAGGTATTCTCTTCTTTCACGGGCCTGTCTTCTGATCATCTTGGCTATATTATTATTATTATTATTATTATTATTATTATTATTATTATTATTATTATTATTATTATTATTGTGGTTGTTATTATTATTATTATATGGTTGTTCCTGTTGTGTTAGCGCTAAAAAATTTCACGTTTGGAAAAAAAAAAATTCTTTCCGGGCGATGAGACACGTGCATGAAGACCGGAAGTCGTGATCTCTGATCATAATTGATTGATTATCTTAAACAGTTATTATTTACAATTGTTGATGTAAAGGGTGTATATTATTGCACCCATTTAATATATATATTAAGGAAAATCAACTTTTCATTGTTTTGTGCTGCTTTAGCAACTAGTCGTCTCCCTCCGTCTTGACCTTCTTGGACTTCTTTTCTCCAGAACCATCAGAGGACTTTCTCTTCTTGTCTTTCTTTTCCTTCTTTTCCTTTTTGGATTTCTTCTCCTTTTTAGATTTCTTCTCCTTTACTTCTGTCACGGCACCGTCTTCTTCCTTTTTTATTTTCGGGGTGGTTTCTTCTTCTAGTTGTACTTCAGGCACAGATTCTGCTTCTTCTTTCTTGATTGGAACATTTTCCACTTCTGATTCTTGCTTAATATCTTCTTTTTCAGATTCTTCTTCTTCTTCAGATTCCTCTTCTGGTATTATTTCCTCTTTTTCTTCTTCTTCTTCTTCTTCTTCTTCTTCTTCTTCTTCTTCTTCTTCTTCTTCTTCTTCTTCTTCTTCTTCTTCTT
>JASTVC010000031.1:0-146102 GCA_031125765.1 Saccharomycopsis amapae
TATATTGATAACAAAAGGAGCTTTTTGTTTATTGATTACGGACAATCTGAAGTACAGCCTCCCGAAACAATACCTACAAATTATTCTGAACATACCACGATGGAAAGTGATTCTTCTAATACTAATTTGTCAAGCAGTGCAAGAGAAAAGGATAAGGAAGATCTCAAGAATCTCAAAGACTCAGTGTTAGGAGGATCAACAATATTGGAAAGATCATCCGATGAACTTGACTTAATAGATGAGAGCGATCGAGGATCAGAATAATGGAAACTCCAAAGATAGTTAATTTTTTTTTTTCCATTTAATATTTTTTATGTAGCAGTTTTTATTAGTTTATTTGATTTATATTTATCTTGAAATTTTGTTCTAAATTAGTGCTGACATAATCATATATGAAGGATCTCAAAATTTTCATGCATGTCGTGCAGATAGCAGCCCATCACTATTTATTATAATACGTCGTCGTTCATCGGTGGAGTTTATGGCCGGCAGTTGAACTAATCATCAATAGTCAGCGTGAGAGGCCAGCACCACTGAAGCTAGAACATTCAAATTGTTTTCCTGGATTGGCGAGGATAATTGAAGTAGGGTGGTTGGCTCGAATAAGACATGAAGACACTGCATTAGCTTTGTCATTTAGATAAAGTTCAAGGATGTGAGGTAGCATCCTTTCCAATAGACGCCTTAATTAGGGCAACACCGCCAGGGTGGTTATGAAAAAATGGAGTAACATCAGGAATAACGCCACTAATAATCACTAGAGCTCTATCCGAACTTTTAACTAGCTTTCTGAATTCATCGATAGTGATGAGAGGCAATTTGTTTTCTGGAACGCCCCAGTTCAACTTAGCACGATGCCTGTCAATTATCTTTTGTTGATGAAGCAAAGAAAATCTCTGTATTATATCATAGCTAGTGCGGTGTAAAGATTTCACCCCAAAGATCGCTCGACAACGATAGCAAAAGTTCAAAAACCATTTTGTCGGATCATAACGATAATAGTAGTGACCATTTCTGTAATTTGTAGGAAATTCATGATGAAAATTGTTATAGCCTTCACCAAATGTTAGGAATGACAAGATAAAGCAGTCTGGAGGGGTTTTCTTATCTTCAAAAGGTTTAGACCCGAGAAATTGACAGAGAGAGTTTATCGAAAATATTGATTGCTGTGCAATAAATGATCTTATCAACCCACTGTACACAAATCCTCCTAAGAGATCATTTCAGAAATAATTAGCAATAAGGGAAAGTGCAACCAGCCCAAACAATACATAAAGATTATCCTCCTGCCACTTAAGAAACATTTCGGCCTTCAACATTTCCAAGTCAAAATTATCTCTGGCTGCTGGTTCAATTTTTTCCAAAAATTTCCAAAATTCTTTAAGTTCACTTTCAAGTTCCATTTCTGCTGCCTTTTCTGTGAAAAGCAGGGCAAATATTTGGATTCCGAATCCCAGTTCAAACTCTTATTTAGCTCCAGGAGATTAGTAACAAAATCTCTCATTATACGTTCACAAAAATTTCCAAGTTTTTTGTAATCATCCTCAAACGCAAGTCTCAAATCATTCACCATACCCCAATGTTTTTTAATCCTCTCTTCTAGATTTTTCTCTGATGTTTTTCTTGTTGCTGTTGATGTCAACCATGGTGCCCACACTGGTACAGCGTATTTATAGGATGCAAATCAAAGCAGACCTCAAAAACCTCTTTCCATGGGACCCATTCTCAATTGGATAATCGTCAAAGAGTCTATAATCAGATTTGCAAAGATCTTCCAATTTAATACACGGACCCTCGGTATATGTCAAATCCTCTTGTCCCTTAACCTCTTGTGACTCATCAATATTTTCATTATCAGAATAAATAAAACCTCTTTCTAGAATATTAGAGATCAAATCTTCGGGGTTTACCTTCAAAAACATTATCTGGCTTCATTGTAGAAAATTTTTTCAACACCAATCTACCTTTCTCATATTCACCATAAGCGGACTCATTAACTTTGGAAAATAATTCTATTTGTTTTCATTCTCTAATTCCCAGTAATATGTTTTTTTAAAGTTTTAGTAAACGATCCCCCAAGAAAATCAATCTCGTGTTGTTCGCTAATATAAAAGCTCTATTAATGAAGCTACCAACAGATCTTTGTTTTTTTAGCTTGAATGACAATTCATCAAGCATTTTTTAACCGAACCAGGTCGCAAACTTGTCTCTCTTGATAAAATCTGGCTGTGATTTCTTCGTTTCCAATTTTGTTTCCATGAACCAGAGAATTGCCCCATCCTTTTTAAATTGAAATGTATGGGCACAATTATCAAAGAAAAGCTCAAAATATCTCCCCGCATCCATTTTCTCTTTGCCCATTTGCTCTTTATTCATTCTCTCTTCACCCATTTTCTCCTTGAGTTTTTTTTCTTCCTCCATTTTCTGTTCAAGTATTCTCCAATCAAATTTCACTGAAACAAGGGCTGATTCATCCACCAATATACTAGTGATGGTCCATCTACATAAAAATTGAAGCATCAATTCATTAACACTCCTCATGAAAACAAAAACGCTTTGGGACAGGAACCACTTCGTGGTAAGAGATGGTGCAAAGTAGAACATAGGAAGTTCTGAGTTGGCCGTTGTGCTTGCGCTATAATCTGCAACTGATTTGAAACTTGATTCTGGCCTTTGACTGCTGCTGCTGCTTCTTCTTCTTCTTCTTCTTCTTCTGGTGAGAGTTCTCATTCCTCTGATGAAATTACTGTTTGCTCGATTTCGATTCTTTTTGGTGGATTTTGATCTTGATGGCTCGATTATTGCTTTCTCGTTGCCATTTTCGGTATCAAAGAAACATTTCCTTTATTTTTATATCCTACGAGCACTTATTTTTTTTTGTTCGTTTAGGTATTGGCTTCATTAAACTGTAGATATTGTTAGCTTTACTACGTGTACTTTGAGCTACGGGATCACTAGTGACGTGAAATTGCAGGGCAAAAAACGATACTTTCAAAAACCCAAACAGCACAATATAAATATATACAGCGAGTAGCATGCAGTTGATACCGTCTGGTGATTTGCTGCGAACAGACCGGGCCCTCACTAAAGATGTTATTATTCACGATGACCCATTGACAATAGTACATGCACGAGAGTGTCAATCGCCCGCGTTTGTTATCACGATTTTCCCGGTGTGGAGGAGGAGGACTCCGCGATGAGTCAGAGAGCATCAATGATAACCCGTTCATCTCGACACAAACTTTTTTCACTTAATTTTTTTTTTTTCCGCTTCAGTGTCTTCTTCCTTGTTATCTTTCTCGGGAACCTGGCTTTAATTCCAATTCTATTCAAACAACAATTGTCCACAAACACCCACACAATGGTCCAAAAAGTTTTGTTGTTAGGTACCGGTTTCGTTGCTAAACCAACCGTTGACATCCTCGCTGCTACCGAAGGCGTTGAAGTCACCGTTGGTTCTCGTACTTTGGCTTCTGCCCAAAAATTGACTGAAGGTAACTCTGCCAAGGCTATTTCCGTCGATGTTAACGACGAAAAGGCTTTGGACGCCGAAGTCGCCAAGGTTGATGTTGTTATCTCCTTGATCCCATACATTTACCACGCTACCGTTGTCAAGAGTGCCATCAGAAACAAGACCAACGTCGTCACCACTTCTTATATCTCCGACGCCCTCAAGGCTTTGGAACCAGAAATCAAAGCTGCCGGGATCACCGTCATGAACGAAATTGGGTTGGACCCAGGTATCGACCACTTGTACGCCGTCAAGACCATTGACGAAGTCCACCAAGTTGGGGGTAAGATCAAGTCCTTTTTGAGTTACTGTGGTGGCTTGCCAGCCCCTGAAGATTCTGACAATCCATTGGGTTACAAGTTCTCTTGGTCCTCCAGAGGGGTGTTGTTGGCCTTGAGAAACAGTGCTAAATACTACCAAGATGGTGAACTTTGTCAAATCACTGGCGAAGAATTGATGGCCACCGCCAAGCCATACCATATCTACCCAGGTTACGCTTTCGTTTGTTATCCAAACAGAGACTCTACTCAATACAAGCAATTATACAACATTCCAGAAGCTGAAACCGTCATCAGAGGTACTTTGAGATACCAAGGTTTCCCAGAATTCATCAAGGCTTTGGTTGACATTGGATTCCTTAAGGAAGACCCAATTCCAGAATTGTCTACTGCTATCCCATGGAACCAAGCACTTTCGATCATTTTGGGCATCAAGTGTACCAAGACTGAAGATTTGATCGCCGCTATTGAATCCAAGACCAAGTTCCCAAGTGCTTCTGAAAAGGAAAGAATCTTGAACGGTTTCAAGTGGTTGGGTCTTTTCTCTGAAACCCCGATCATCCCAAGAGGTAACCCATTGGACACTTTGTGTGCCACCTTGGAAGAATTGATGCAATACGGTCCAACTGAAAGAGATTTGGTTGTTTTGCAACACAAATTCGGTATTGAATGGGCTGACGGTACCACCGAAACCAGAACCAGTACTTTGGTTGACTACGGTGTGGTTGGTGGTTACACCTCTATGGCTAAGACCGTTGGTGTTCCATGTGCCGTTGCCACTTTGCAAGTTCTTGATGGTACCATCAGTGATGTTGGTTTGGTTGCCCCACACACTCCAAAGATTGTTTACCCATTGCTCAAGACTTTGAAGGAAAAGTACGACATCTACTTGACCGAAAAGACCTTGTAAACAGAGGGAAAATCTTTACGATGATTTGGTTTTTTTAATTAATTAAATAGAAGAAATGCATGAAAATTGCTCCAGAATGTATGTTAGCACAACAATAGTAATAAGTTGGATCATCTTATTACACGGGTGCCACACCCCACATAAGTAATCGCTTCGAACAGAGAGCGGGTAACGAACGCCAAAAAATTTCATTCAATTTTCCAAAGAAGGATTGAATCAAAAGAATTAATCATTATCATCCCAAGGACTCTTCCCTATAGCTAATACAAAATGTTCAGAAACTCTGTGATTATTAAGAACATTCCAAAGACACAGGTTAGAACCTACTTAACCCACAACCCTTCGATGTCCTCTGGGGATGTGCTGTTGGATAGAAGACCAAAGAAGAGAATTCAAGTTGGTAAGGCTAGACCTGCCATCTACTATAAATTCGACACAGTTGTCCAATTAAGTGATGGGTCAGTGGTGGTAAGAAGATCACAGACGCCAAAGGCCGAAATGAAAATCATTAACGATCAAAGAAATAACCCAATGTGGAACCCATCGAGAAAGGACTTGACACAGGTCAACGAAAGAGCTGCTGGCAGACTTAGTAAATTCAAGCAGAAATACTCTTTGTTCGAAGATTTGGAAGAAAAGCCAAAGGTCCCAGAGCAAGAAGCCAAGCCACAAGAAACCAAGGCAGCTGCCAAACCAGTCGAAGAAGAACAACCTAAACTCCAGAAATCAGAACCTAAGAAGGCGGCCATCGAAGAAGACGAAGATGATGATTTCAGTTTAGATGATTATCTTGAGTTGGTTGGTGAAAATGCCCAGGAAGTCCAATCTGGTGGTAAATTGGCCAAGGGTAAAAAGGGGAAATAAGTAAAGGAGGAAATGATGAATTCTGTGTTGTGAATAACAAGGTTGGATAACATAAATATCTGTAAATATAATAATGTCATCTACTATAAGAGGGGTATGGGTTTCCACCATCACCAGAATAGGTGTATATAAATATATTTAATATCACCAAAATACATGATCTAATTTTTTTTTAAAAGTTACAATAACTTTGTAATTCTAACAAAATTTTCACAAAAAACGTAGTATTCATATATACAAAAAGTGTAAATAAATTAGTGCAACATCTATAAAACAAACAATCTTTCTATGTCGAGTTTCTCCACGCAGGCTTTTTCTCTAGATTGTGATTCAATAGTTTCTTCTAATAAATCCCCAAAGCGATGCTTCTCGTACAATTTATCTTTCTTTGCAACATCACTAATGAATTGTCTAATGACCGCTTTATCCTCATCACTGGTGAAGTTCTTCACAATAATTTCCATAATATTGTGAACCGTTTGGTAAAGTTGATTAGAATAGTCTGAACCTTCACGTAACGATCTATGACCCCAACCATTATAAAATTGCAACTTGAACCAATCAAACACAATCTTCTTGTGTTGACTTGGGGCAGCACCTTTATAGCTTCTGTTATTATCATAGTAATTGAACCCGACCAATCCGAGCTCAATGCCTCTAGAATCGATGTTGGTGGCAATGTAATTCAAAGCTTTTTGGAATAATGTAGCGTCTCTAACAAATCCAAGACTGCTGATGGCTGCTGATTGCAATTCCGAAGTACTGATAGGGCTTTCGAGTTTCGATTCGGAGTTGTAGATGTTTGGGATCATGACTTCGCACGATCTGGTAGACAATTGCAACACTTTCTTGAAATTTTTCATGTTAGTGGTGTTATAGGCGTAATTGATCAACACCGCAGATACTAATTCTCTTGGAACGGAATCTTTTGGACCGTGGTTCAAGTTTCTAAAAAGCGACTCGCAGTAAGTTTTGACTTCCTTAACTTCCACTCCGATCAATAACAATAAATTACGACAGGTAATTTCCGGTTTAGTATATCTGACACTGGCAAAATCGGTTGGCCATGGGGATAATTGTTGGAAAAGTTTAGACACTAATTGGTTCATGAATTTTGTCTTGAATGATTGATATTCTGATCCTGATTTAAACAATTGAATAGAAGATCCTAAGAACTGCATAATTCTAAGAATAACTTCGAGTGCCTCATATGGAATGGCCTGTTTTTTTTCGGAAACGATACTTTGAACAATTTTCAATAATCCTTCAATTTGGAATGATTTTTGATGAGCGGTGCCAATGAAACTCTCAGTGTCCATCAAAAATCTCACAAGATGACGTCTTTGTAAAGTGGTGATACTTTTGGAAACCGTTTCATAAAATTTAAGGTTTTGATAAAAAACTTTGAAGTAGCAGTTAGAATTGATGGCGACAAAGTCATCAATCGACAATTCTTCTTTGGTGAACACCTTGGACCTTTCTGTGAAAATCATATTTTTATTAGAACCGTCCTTCAATACTATCGACAATGGGATATGATAAATATAGTCTTCAGTTGAAGCTTCGGCCCCATCTTCAAGGAATCTGTGTTGTTCAATCTTTATCAACCCTTCTTCAGTTAATGAGAGATCGACCATTGGCAACCCCGGCAATTTGATCCAAGACATGATGAAGTTCGTTAAATTAAATTTATCCTTTTCATGAGTATTTTCACCATTGAACTCTTCGTTGAAAAATAACCAAAAGTCCACCATTTTGATGATCTTGTACTTGTATTTTTCCACCAATTTCCCAAGAACTTCAAAGAATTTCTCACTACTATCATCGTACTTACCATCACTGAAGACGTTCATGAACATTCTCAATAAATGTACCCCCTTTTCATACGATAATTGATTGAATGTCTTATCGATTGATTCCACATTGATGTTTTGCACCGAGTCAGCAATGGTGGACATTGAAACCGAAGTTTCTGCGGCATCGGTGGCGAAGGTCGATTCCATCAATGAGCTTTGCTCATACCAAATAGTTTGATAGTCAGTATTGATGTTTTGCTTTGGAGATTGGCTAGAGAAATCGGTGTCGAATGGCACTTCATTCAAGACACAGTACGCCAAGAAGGTGGCCAAAGCTTCGTTCAACCAATAAGCGTTCCAACTATCGAGTGACACAAGGTTGCCGAACCATTGGTGCACCAATTCGTGAACAATAATCTGGTTCAATTGTTTGATTTTGTTACTACACTTCCCGGTTCTTTTGATTTCCTCAACCTCATCAGCACTGACCAATACAATATCTTGTTGCACGGCGATCAAATTCCAATTTTCCACCGCCCCGTTGGATAAGAATGGTAATGCTACCAAATCGAGTTTCTTTCCAGGGTACGAAGAATGTTTCAATTTACAAACAATAATCGGGAGGAAAAACGCCGCCAAATTAAGAGTATACGACGCTTTAGCTAAACTGCCCACCAAAGTGTACATTCTAATTGGGAATTCTTTGGAAACGGATTTCCCATCATCAGTTTCAGTTGGAAGTTCGATAGTTCTTTCAAGATACTCCATATCACCACAAACAAACGAAAATAAAGAAATCACCATTGGTGGGGTTTTTTCGAATTTGATTTGTCTAGCAGTTTCATCATTGATCAATTGTTCAGATTCCACTGGGGCGCTACTGATGGCATTGAATCTTGGGTTTAATCTTAAAGTCAAGCTCATGGTAGCTTTGGTGGATAATTCATCAATACATGGGAAAATGGTTCTTGAGTCACAAGGTTGAGATTGGGTTGCCAAAATGATCTTATTTGCTTCAGCCGAAGTTGGACTGAGGTAGTTGGTGATGAATAAACCTCTAGTTTGATCTTTGTAAGTGTTTATCTTAGTAATTTTCCCAAGATACTTGATTTCCACATCTATTTTACTGGCGTCACCTAGTTGAGAGATTTTGACGTCGTTGAAGATCAAACGGATTCTTTGGGCTGCTCTATCGTACTTCACGGTAGCCTTCTCTTGGTTACCAGACGCCAAAACCGCAGAAACGATGACTAATCCTTCACTGTTTAACACAAGTTCCAAGTTCTCGCTGTCGTTCTTTCCCAGTGATTTTTGGTCGTCGTTAGTCGGTCTTGCAAATTGAATCTTTGCATGACCCACAAAATTCCTCTTGGTATGATCACTCAAATCAAGATCGAGATCATAATGAGCAGGTTTGAATCCCAAACTGGATTCCCTAATAATAGATCTCAATTCAGGACCCAGAGACATCTTATTCTTTTTTGTTGTCTTTTTATCCTTAAAGTAGGTCGAGGTTTGTTAGTGTGCGTCCCACAAATAAGTCATAAATATCAATAAAAAAAAAAAAATTGTTCGAAACTCCGAAAGAAATTTCAGTTTTTTGCGCACCCCAGAGAGATGAGTGATCTCCATTTACAACATGCTACAAATAGGAAAATAAAACATCGTCTATACAACAATATCTATAAAACGGAAGTAAAAAATGTAAGCATATCGTAACCAATTATTGAAAACCCAGGAAAGAGAAAACTAAAAAAGAAAAAAACACACACACACACACACACACACACACAAAAGAAAAGCAACAGAAATAACAAAGGTGAAAAACATCACATCACAACGCGGTAGTGACAGTCATGGTTCGTGAATTAATCAAAAATATTGGTGGTAATCCACTACACCACAAGTCCAAAGTCTCAACATATTCAACAGCGTCCTTTTTGTTCTTGTAACAGCCAACGGGAGGCGTCGGCAAAGTGGTGAAAATAATGGAAGAGTTTTTAGAGCATTTCATCATCAATTGATTCAAAATCAAATGTTGGGCTCTTGCCGGAACATCATTGAACGTTAAATTATTGATATCAAACTCCTCCAAGTTGCTTGCAGACTCAGAAGAAATTGTGTCATGATCATCGCTATCATCACCTGAGTCTTCGCCACTGGATTCCAGAGGATCTGAAGAAATCCGTTCCAAGACCAGTTTATTCTGACGAATATCATCATACACCTCTTCTACATCAGAAGGACAGCTAAACGTAGATTCGTGATCAGAAACCCCTGCGTAATTAGCACTGTCATTTTCTTTCTTTGCAAGTCTTTCTTTATCAAAAACTCTTGAAGGAACTCTTTTATGAGCACTCGCTAACCTCATACCAGAACTTCTGCTTTTCAATGAAACATTATCACCATCATTGGTGAAAATGATGGATGGTTCATTACCATCGGCATCTTCATTAACTTTGGATTTCGGAAGAGCTTGAGACGTGAAATTAGGTCTAGCTTGACTTCTGAGACTGGTGTATGAATGTCTACTGCTTTGACGGGACAACACTGGTCTTTTCATTGGTTCACCTTCCAAGTCAGCAGAATCATCCAAGCTAAATGCAGGAACCGAAAGTGATGGACCCGTGGATTCCATGAACGGAGATTTCGGTGTCTTTGGTGTGGCTTGAGCATCACGCAATCTGGTCTTTGGAGGCACTATTATCGACGACGAAAACGTCTTTCTTCTCTTTCTTCTTTCTGATGCTAGTGTTGGAACATGTTCATGCGAATATTTCAAGCTGGATCGACGAATAGACGCTTCAGGATCACTATCATATCCAACCACGCTCTCAGTATCAGAATATCCATCATCCAGATCAGAGCTAGAATCTTCATCTCTGAATACAGGATTTCCTTCACCAACATGCGCACTGAGCAATTTATTAGTTCTCATTCTAAAGTTCACCCCAAGACGTTGCAATTTGGATAATGCTATGTTATTTTTTTTGTTGATTGCAAGATTATGGGCCAAAGTTTGTGGATTAGCAAAAGATGGCGAAAATATAATATCTTGGAAATGTGTAGTCTTTTGTTGTTGTTGTTTTTGAATTCGCAATTCAGTAATTGCTTTCCACCATTCATTATTTTGTAATACCTTATTCACCTTCTTAAACACTCTTTTGTCGGTATATTTATTTTTCATGATGTAATCGTAGAATGAATAGCTCAGGGAATTGAAACATAGAACCAAGACTTCAGCATTAATCCGAAGCACCCCTAAAAGTTGAGTAACGCGTGATCTTTCCTCCTCCACATCTTCAGCATTTTCAACAAACACCACAATTCTCAATCTGTGAGTTCTTTCCCATTGTGGAACGGTGATCAAAATCGCACCCAACTGTAAAATTAAAGTATAAGTATCAAAGTTAGTACTCAAAATCGTTTGTCCGGACTTTTCTGCGATTTCCGCGGACATTTGTATTGGATACAAATCAATAATTTGTTTCTCGTCATGATCAAGTTCTGGGGCCTTTTTATCTGGAATTTCCAATCTAGGAAACCCTTTCGCCACAGCAACGTTAGCCTTCATTAACAACAACTCCTCAATGCATTGGACCCATTCGGTAATTTTGATTCTCTTTTCATCTCTTTTCACAGCGTCGGTAGGTAATTTGAGTGCCGAAACATTTCCTTGGTTGGTATAAGCTGCATTGAGCTTCTCAATATTACGAGGCACAAGGGTTGTTGGCTCTGCTTTGCTTGGATCTGACTGAAGGTTTGTATTAATAACTTTTCTATTGCTCAAATCAACAAAACCAATCACAATAATATTTGGTTTCATACTTCCCAAACCCGATCCCAAAAACACATTTCTAATTCCCCATGGAAGCGAGGCGGCATAAGAGAACTGAACAAACGCCTTCAATTGTAAGCTGTCCCTCAACTTAACCCAGGCATTCTTTTCACTAACATAGTTATCGTAATTTTCTTCAAAATTATTACTACTAACAATCACATGTCCCAAAATATAAAGGCCTCCTTTCTTCAAATTGTTACAAAAATGCATCAAGTTCCAACAGGTACGCGGATTGTCCACCAACAATAATATCTGAGGACGCCAGTATTTGACATTGTCTTGACGAAGCTTCAATAAATACTTTCTGACTTGATGATAAATCAATGTTTGAGAAACATCACCCCAAGTTTTTGGTGGGCAGACATAATGAATGAGAATGATAAGAAATAACAAGCACATAATGATCATACTAGCAGATATACCATCAACAATAAACATTGCAATAAAACATGAAATGACCCCGGACGCCGCAGTAGTACGGTTAAAATAATCGAATGAAGGGCGAAAGTTTGGTGCTGCGGATATTTCAAGTAAGAAACAGGCAATATGAATAACAATGAAGGTCATGAGGAACGCCATGGTGATCAAGGTTGCGATTTGATTGATGTTGGCGAATAAAAACGCTTGAATCAAAAGCCAGGAGACAATAATTGCATTGATTGGATTAGAGTTTTTGGCGGCAAAAATTGATAGCCCAGGGATTATAGAATCCTTAGAAATCGCTGCCAAAATTTCGGCAGCACCTACCACCCCCATTATTACCGAAAATAAAGAGGTGGAGACTTCGCCAACCACTATAATGACTTGTGATAAGTTAACGGTTTGAATCACTTGCACATCACTGTACAATAATTTCCGGGGCACGGAAACTCCTAAAGATATGATGATTAATGCGTAGCAGAAAAAAGTTAATAATAGCCCCCATAAAGTACCCTTTGGGATGCTTCTGGATGGATTCTTCAAAGATCCGGACATACTAGCACCCGCCAAGATCCCCGCAGTGGCCGAGAAGAAAATCCCAAATAAATCAGCAAACGTTTCTTTAGTATCTAGCTGAGAACCAGCGGCATTTGAGGTGAATTTGGGCAACAAGTTTTCTATGAATGTATGCCAGCTGATTCCTGAGTACCAAACATCATCGAAACCAGGAACATAAAACGATGGCATGAATATGGCAGAGACTGGCACTGACAAGATCGAGGTCATCAACAAAATAAATAACAATAATGCCGCCCTAGATACCATATCTGATCCAACAAGACTGATACCCACACATAGAAATAAAATCACAGTTGAGTAAATAATATTCCAAGTATAACCATCTGGCAACACTGGCCACATTGATCCATTAGCTGCCCCGAAATTATTTACCAAAGGTTCGATTAGACCTACAACATTCAATGCGGCATTCAAAATTTGCCCAAAGTAAAAAATAAGGCCAATTGCACCACCAAACTCGGGGCCTAAAGAACGAGAGATCATATAGTAGGCTCCCCCAGTTCTAACAACACCATTAGTTGCAATAGCGGAAACCGAAAGGGTGGTTAGGAGGTTGATTGTATAACATAATCCCAAAGTGAAAAGAGATCCGACGATCCCTAATTGACCAACAATAAAGCCGAACCGTAAGAACATCAAGATCGAAAGTACATTGAGTGCGGTTGGCAAAAACACCCCCGAGTAGGTATCCAATTTTGGAGATTCATCCTGGATTTTTTCGGCCAATTTTTTGTCATTCTGAAAGATTTTTTCTGTTGTGGTTGTCCTTGATTGTTTCGCAGCTTTTGAGCGTTTACCAATTTTATTCAGACTAGGTAATGATGGTTTGACAGGCGGTACGCTCATATAGCTAGTGGTCATTGCTCCATCTCCCCCATCATTATTATGAGCACCAGAAAGCAAAGATGTCCTTTCGTGAGCAATTGGATCTTGTGTAGGCATATCCTATTTTCAAAATATACTTTTCAGAGGCACCCAATATTGAAGACTAGTCATGGAATGACAGGATGAGAAACGATAAAAAAAACTTGTGTAAGTGAAAAAAAATGAATGAAAACACAACCCCCTGGTATTTGAAGCCCTGTGGACACACTGATAAGAAGAAGCCTTTTTGATCTACAAGACACTCAGCCAGATAAGAAAGTTAGAGTCTTGTCAGGTATGTATTCTATTCCTGGCTGACTATTTAAATTGTTTTCATGATGACTCTTCCTTACCCTATTTTTTTTTCTTGGCTATAACCAGTGGTATTCAAATCATGTTCCTTCAACTGGTATGAAAATACCATATTGTGTGTGTGTGGCATGTGAGTTACAAGGAATTATTGAAAGCTCCAACAATTGAATGCTCTACTATCGGAGAATGTTATGGATTTTAAATCAATATCTAAGTAAATAGAAACAAATAAGTTTTTGTAGGATATGAGGTAGTAAGTGCTTGATAAGACACGGAACTGCTTATAGCGGGATTGGAACTCGTATTTTTACCGCCTTATTTTCCAGGAGGTTTAGGTACTATTAAAGAGTTCTGCTCAGTGTGTAAAATTGAATTTAAGAGATCAATTAGCTATCGCTGTTAAAGAAGCAGCTTACGAAGTGTTACAGTTGACAGCTGCAAAGGAGTCCTTCCTTCTGTTTACTTTTCCTGCAGGATCCAAAACTGTGGGACATCGCCTATCGTGAAATTATTTCCTCGTTATTACAAACATAAATAGAAGACACCTCTTGAAAATATATTTATCGAAGTGGCAAAGGGCTCGCTTCCTAACACCAGTTTTGATTTCTCATTTTTTGGGTTCAAGTGAATGGTATCATGAAGAAACTATTGATAATTTGTGGAAAAGTCTAACTCATTTTGAGGGAGACATTTTTGGCATCTTTTCCACCCTACACTTTATATTCAAGGAGAGCATACTCGGTGATAGAGAACAAAGAGGAACACCAATCAAGAAATGAGATATTAGGAATCTTTCAAAGTTCAGCAAAAGCAAGCAGTCGATGGTCAGCAAGTGACAAATCAGTTTCAGATTATAAGGAGTACATAAATACCGATTCAATACTTCTTTTTTTCTATTTTACACCATCTTCAGAAACAAAGTTGTTGAGCCAAATTGAGAGAAATTATTATTCCAAGAGACTGAGATTTTTGGGAAAACTTTACATTTTATGACCAGATACCTCACGCTAAAAATAAGTACCATTTTCAGTATTTTTTTATTTCTGTTTCAAATTTGCGGCAGACGAAGTCATTACATATCAAATTATTGATACTTCCCAAAGGCCTATTTGTAATGATCTACGTACTGATCTACTTGTTTCTTTTTCTTATTAACTCCATTCCATTATACAACCAATCATTTTCTCTCTATTATTTCTTATCTCCGATATCTTTAGTTACCTTTTATTCTTGTCATCTTGTTGTCTCGTTTCATTATTCCACCAATCCTTTTCTCTCTATTATTTCTTATCTCCGATATCTTTATTTACTTCTTGCTCTTTTCATCTTTTTGTCTCATTTCCTTTTCTCAACTATAAATAGGGCTTATTTCTCCTATTCTTTCATATTATTCTACTTTAAAATACATTAACTATCACGTTCCGTTCTAAAAAACGTAGCCAAAACTATTAGCCTATTAGCAATGCAATTCTCAAGTTCTTAAAAGCAACATTGGATGCCAAAGAATCACAGCCAGAATTGACAAAGAGACGTGTGATTGCAATATCGTTTATTGGAAAGATATTTAATAAAGTTTCAGCCAATCTAAAAAAAAAAGTTATGTTGGTAGCTTCATTAACAGAGTTTTGATTTACGATTATTTCAATTTTGCCTTTGGCATTGCCTAAGAATAGGAGATTGATTATATTCATCCAAGCTTTTTGACTCATTGAGTACATCTTTCACGGAGGGATCTCCAAGTGTATCTGAAGCTGAAAACACCAAATCGGCTACTTCCAGTTCGTTATCAATTGAAAGTGCAGATGCAGCCGTGAATTTTGATGCAACATTATCCCATGTGTGGGCTTTATTAGCTGTTTGGGTATTACCAGTTGTGTGAATACTGTCCTGATTCCTGGATAGTATTTTACCACCAGCTTATTCAAAAAAGCATATCGATTTTGCTACTTTTCTGCATAACATCAGCCGCACAATTATTTCCATTTTACCACTTATGATTATCCTTTATTTATTATTTCTATTTTATTTTATGCCTGTTAGACAATTTTTTTTTTTATATATTACTTCTCCCCTTATTTGTTTAAATGCCCAAATTTGAGCCAATTAGCTATGTGGTATATTTATTAACAGATTTTTCCGTGCAAGATCTCATCGATTAATTGTAGTTATTATAAATCATGTTTCTAATTTCTGCATCTCATTAATGAACACAAAAGTGACAGAACTAATCAGAGTACGTATACCCCATCACATGGGCATCAGAAGGCCTTTTCATTTCATACAGAATTAGACATGGCGCAGGGATTCACTCGAACTTGATCTCTTTTATTATAATAATGATGTTTATTGTTTGTGAAGGAACCACCACATTGAGATAATGTTGTATTATTAAATCTGCACTCACTATTATGGAGGTTGTATTTTGGGGAGGTATTGAGAGAGTTCGCCAAATTGTAGATATGCATGTCAACATCACACATACTGATTCATTTTTTCTTCAAGAACATTCCAAACTATTTCTTTTTTTTTTTCTTATTTATGTAATGATATTCTTGTTCTTCACTCTCTCACCTATTCATCTTAAAAATTGCTGAAATATTTAGTACAGTACTGTAATAATAAACAACAAAATAATTCAAAGCAGGGTGACTCTATTCGTAGTACAATAGCACAACCAACCACGGCGAAAATGTTTTTCCAAATCAATCTGTACGCACCTATAAACCTGGGGAAATTTCTTGATTTCTAAGTTTATTGTATCCGATAGACGTCATTGATTCTTAAATTATCCATTTTTTTTGAAAGTACTTAAAGCTACAGCAGCAATTGATTCAAGGTCAACTTAGATATACAAAGATGGGAGGAAAATCTTCAATGTCCCACAAGTTTTGCTCAATGCTTAGTATTAAGCTTCCGATAATCCAGGCCCCGATGGCAGGTGTTGTATCCCTTCAACTTGCGGCGAATGTGTCAAACTGCGGAGGATTGGGGTCAATTCCAGCATCGGGCTATGATCTAACGAAATCAACCGGCTCTTTGGTGGACGCATTATTGACATTCCAGACTTTATTGCCGAAAGTAAATTCCGAGCTGGGGGGTCAAGAGGCATGCCAATTACCGGCAAACATGAATTTCTTTTGCCATGACATTGTGAAACCCCCAAACACAACCCAAATTGGTAATTGGTGGTCATTGTTTATTGATTCTTATGCCGAAACGTTCTTGTCCACCAGCCCCGGGTCCGAGAAATCAAGGTTACCAGAAATGAAAAGTAAAGGCCTTCTTAACAACGTTCAGTTCAGTAACGGCAATGTTTCTTTTAAAGAGTTCGAGATCACAACGGACAAAAGTCGACAACTCAAAATACCAAACTGTGAAGATCCCGCACCAATAGACGAGTTGATCTCTTATTTGAAGGATCATCCCGAATTGACACCAAAAGTCATGAGCTTCCATTTTGGAATTCCTAACAGCTCGACAATAAACAAGCTCCACGATTTAGGTGTGGTTATACTTGTGACCGCTACATCTGCCTCCGAAGCGAAATTGGCAATTGAAAACAATGTTGATGGTTTAGTGCTCCAAGGCTATCAAGCCGGGGGACACAGAGGTAATTTTTTAGTTAGACAGGAAGACGATGATAATTTGAGCACCATGGAGCTTTTTAAACAGGTGAAGGAGCTCCTTAACAGCAAGGAAATCATTAAAGATAAGGAATCTGTGCATTTAATCCCTGCCGGTGGCATTATCAATGGTGATGATATTAAAGAATATATGAAACTCGGAGCATCAGCAGTGCAAATGGGTACAGCATTCTTAGGATGCCCTGAAAAATTGAAAAGCAGCTCGAAATATACTGCTACGAATTCGGTTGACAAGATTGTATCCGAAAAAATCAAAAAAGGGGCTAATTTTCAATTGCCTTCGACCACTATGACTCCATTGATATCAGGGAAGCCGGCTCGTACTATTGTGACACCATTTATTGGCACTTTACAGAAAAACGAAAATTCTGTCAGCAAAGATTTACCAGAGTATGGGTATCGCTATAAAGCATATAAGGATCTCAAGAAAAACTTGGAAGCTGCACAACTCGATGAGACCGATATTGGGTTTTATCTTTGTGGAGAAAGGTATGGAGAAATAGAAGTTGGGAAATCAGCAAAGGAGATTATTGAAAAATTGGGTGAAGAATTGAAAGGCTGGGAAACTTAAAGAGTGGGAGTTATTACTGCATAATTTTTGAGGGTTTAATTTGTACGGATTTGCCATTTTTTCTTGATGACAACATTATGGTATTATATTCTTTTATGACTGGATAGTTAACATGGCGAGGGATCCGAGTCTTTGATATTTAATTCGATCATTGATTTGATATTTGACTGACCTTTATTATTATATGGACAATATCCAAACGTTTCAGTGCGCATAATTTCTGATCTGCAATATTGAAAGTTTCAGCATATAACCTATAATTTGAATTGGAAGTTTCTAACTAATTCAATGATACTCTGTTTATTAGTAATATTTAGATCTTGTAATTTGAAAAACCTGCTGTGCTTTATGAGAGAAGCTAAGTAACATGGTAATGCATCCTATGTAAAGCAATTACAAGAAATAGAATTAGATCAGCGCAATAGTGTCAGGAAAGAAGGAAGTAGAATTCAAAAATTCTCGCAAAAAAGGTAATGAAGTGAAGGTGACCTTCAGTCATACTTTGAAGAAGTATGACGATCCCATTTTAACTTTGAGAATGGGACTCGCCATTGTAATCCTCCAAAAAATCATGAACATTGATAAGGATCCCGAAGGATATAAGCAAGAAATCAAGAAGAAAATGAAACAATTACGAAAAAAAATCACCAGGACTCGGGAGGAATCATCAAAGGAACAACTACAAGAATGTCTCGACTTCTTACCAGTAGGGGATATATTCTACTTTGACATCGGAGACAAAAGCTACAAGGAATTGCAGTGTGGGTTTGAATACCGGAATAGAGTGATTTCAATGAAGTTTGATACTTTTGCCGAATGTTTTGGTTTAGAAAATGTCACTTCAGTTGAAGGCATTGACGAGGTTGTCGTGAAAATTTTGGATATCAACTATCTTATTGAGTATCAAGATGTTGACCTGACTAAAGAAGAACTTGTTGAATATTTAAATTATGAAATTTCATTGTTTAAAAACGAGATAAAAATATATGATTATATCGAGAAATTCAATATCATCAGCCCACAAATGACCATAGATGTTCTAAGAATATTGGAGAGTGGGAAAATGATTCTATCATCCAGTGGAAAATTTTTATTCGGTGGTTATTATTTAGCAATGGAAAACATCGGGGAAACCAAACCAGCTACAGCTGACCAATTCGAACGTGGTAGGCAACAGCTCCCCCGCTTAGCAAAAGCTAAGATCACCCATAATCAATTGTCTGTTACATTTTCAATTATTCTCCACACTTGTAAATATGTTTCAGCTCAAGGGTTAGACCACTGTTCCTTTCTATACAATATGTCATGGCGTCAAAGACGGTTAGTATACTATCACCAGCAAAGTTCTTCAAGGCACTGACCAACAACAACAACGACGACGACTACCACTACGATCTTCTCGAACACACCATTGGTCAAATCAACTTCATGATGCTCCCAATGAACTACAAAATAAAACGACAAAAGGACCGCAGTAATCTTGATGACCGGACCATCTACTATTCGTTCGTCAATTTGGTGGAGGATCAGCCGTCAAAGTTGAACACCGATTACAGTACTGAAGATATCACAGTGATCACCACAACAATCCAACAATACACTCGTGTCAATAATAATAATATCAGCAGTGGCGACGCCCATGCCGCCCTCAATCTCTACCATAAAATCACCGGAAAGCTGATGGTGGCTGGCCAGCAACTCTTTAAGAGCATGGTGCGTAACGGGTAGCTAGTTGACAATAGAGGAAAGCATTCATTAGGATTACGATTGGTAGCTGAATTGGACTGAATGCATTTGTATATTATTATTATTATTATTATTATTATTATTATTATTACCAGAAAAAGAACCCAAAAAAACGAAAATTATGTCATTCATTTTTTTTTTCACTTATTATTTATGTATTGTTTCATACGAATAGTACCATATTAGGAATAAAAACTTCCTTCGAGTCTAGGATTTCACTTAAATATCCAACTCGGGTTTCTTACCCTTTAGCACACCGATGATTGTCGAAGCGGCGTATTTTGGAATCACATCATCATCGTGCAACATCTCAAAAGCCTTTGTAGCATCTTTCCCAGCAAAATTCATCAAAGATTGTTTACCACCTGGATGATCATCAAAAAAGTTTGTGCAATCTAACACAACATTTTTCACAGCGATCCAACAAGAGCTCTCAGTATTATGCTGCGATAGCTCTTCTAAGCTAATGTACCGAGCAGGAATGGCAAATCCCTTTTTAGTAAAGATAGATGGTACTTCCCTTTTCTTTTCCTTTAAAGGCTCCGATTTTGCTGAAGCAGCAGTAATCTCCTTCTTTGGGTTGGATTCTACAGGAACGGCAGAGTTTGTGGCATTGATATTGTTAAAATCAACAGTAAAAGATCCATTAAAGCCAGGATTCAAATGCAAGTGAATTTGATTCAATCTTGAAACAGATCGGTTTCCGTTACCTTGTTCATTACCAAAATCAGCAGTGGAATTAGATAAATTTTTCAATAAATAATTAGTGGCAGATCTGCCACCAACTCTCCCAAAACAAACACAAGCTAATAATGACGAGCCTCCTAATCTATTATGACCATGAATATTACCAGCCAATTCACCAGCAGCATAAAGTCCCAATATTGGCTCAAATGCCTTCTTCTCATCATCCTTGTAAGTTAAAACTCTGGCGTCTGGATCGATCTTCACACCTCCCATGGTGAAGTGAACCACTCTATCAATCAATGAAACGTGAAATGTATCGGAAGTATTAAATGGGGTACCGTCGAAGAACTTCTTCCCATAAGGATCAATGGTCTCAGATTTTGGATTTGCAGCAGCATACGCAGCGGCCTTATTATACTTATCCAATTCGATTTGTAATTGAGACACAGAAATTCCAATAGAGTTGGCAAGCTCTGCACCTGATTCCTTTTTCATCAATCCTCTAGATTCATAATGGGAAACATGGAAAGGTAATTTTTTAGCAGCTTTGCTGTTAAGAACCAAACGGATTGGATACTTTACTTTGGTCATCTCGCCAGAGACGTAATCACGAGTTCCCAATTCATTGCAAAATCTTTTACCGGTGGCATCCAACATGATTGCCCCCTCACCTCTGAGGGCTTCACCAGCTAGAAATTTGAATTTTGAATGTGGGTCATTTGGGGCCACTAGACCTGTTGGATGGACTTGCACTTTCTCGAGATCGATACCTATACCCCCGTTTTTTATGACAAGTTTCTGGCCATCACCAGTGGCATGGTTACCGTTGGTGGTAGATAAATCCATGACGTCAGGTCTATATTTCTTCAAAAGAGAGTCAGGAGAAGTAAAATCGGCAGCATACCCTCCGGTAGCCAAAACCACTGGGCCATAAGCTTTGAACTTATCCTTATTGTTTTTGATGAAAACAATACCTTTACAGACGTTACCTTCTTTGATCAAGTCGACCAACTTAGATTTTTTGGAGATGCAAACTCTGGATGGCTCGTTATCAGCGATTGCTTCAAGTTTGGACATCAAGGCATAAGTGATTGCCATGCCCGGAAACTTTGCATCCTTACCACGATGAGTTCTTGGTTGGGAATGGCCACCAAGACGAGATACCAAAGTGAGGTCTAAATCGAACTCATCTTGTAACCATTCAATGGCGCTGGCGGATTCATAAGTTAACACCCGAGCTAATTTTTCATCCGCTTGATTTTTACCGGATTTAATTGTATCGTTATAAAACTGCTGGACAGAGTCTTTAATGTTCAAGTCGACTTGGGTTCTTGTGAGGGCACCATTGATACCAGAGGTTGCTTTAGTGGAATTGCCTCCAAAAAAGCCTTGTTTATCAATGATGAAAACGTTGGCTCCGTTCATGTAAGCTTGATGAGCGGCAGAAAGCCCAGCGAGACCACCGCCAACAACAATAACAGGGTTTTTAGGGATGTTGGTTAGTTCTTGAATACCAGACATGGGGGAATGTTTTTATCAGCAGTTAAGTATTGATAAGTTTATTGTAGCAGTAGAATTTCAATTATAAGGCTAAGGTTCAATTTATTGGGAATCGGAATCTCAAGACTTTTTATTTTTCCTTATGACCTGGCGAAATGCGGAGCAAAAGATGGGGGGACCCAATCGGTTCACGTCACAAATGTCAGCAGCCATCGCAGCCATCGGCTAGTGCCTCCCGATCGCCGTTTTAGGCATGTGAGGGTTTCACACTCGACACAGACGCTAAAGCAGAATATTACCCTGCCTGTACATATATCCGGGGGACTTTGGTGGATATAACAGCAATAACGATGATACAGATCATATATCACTTATGGAATATTGCTAAAAAGCTTCATTTGTATTTTCTTTCCTTTTTTGTATTAGGACAACCAGGCTCTCCCGTAGCACAGAAGTTTGCCATATTAAGTTAATATTATTAAACATGTGGATCTCCATTGGTAATATATATGTATATATGTACACGATTGGGGGTTATAATCCCGCCTTGCTATAATCCATACAGAAAGCATCTCCCACAATAAGAAGTTAGTCCATTGCCTAATCTTGATTCAGTCTCGATCAGGCGATGGAATCCTCATTACGCGCGTAGGCGATCACCAACAAAAAAATAAAGTAAAAAAAAAAAAAATTTCCAACGGTAAACACAGTGAGAATGCATTCCTCCATATGTGGATCTACATATGCGTATATTACATGGACAAGTAGATCAAAAAGACACCATCAATATCAATGAGGAAGAAGGAGATCCCCACTTCACAGGAGGAAGCATTTGGCTTCACTCCTCTCAAGTACCTCATTCCTTCTCAAGATGGTAAGTATCATTCATGCGCCTCATCACATCTGTTAAGCGCTGAACGCTATATATATATATCACAAGTTTTCTCCAATTGCTGCTTTCCTTTTTCTTACTAACAAATAACTCTTTGTTTAAAGTGTCGACTCTCAGCTCTTCTTATAATATCCATCTTCAAGACATCTCAGTCGCCAACCCTAGTACCAAGATCAGTACTCTTGTACAAGTCTGGTCAAGTTTAGCCACAAAGGATACCTACTTGGAACCAATTGTTACCTACATGAAAGAACTCGTTCAAGCAGAATCATCCACTAAATTTGAAAAATTGAATTTCAGAGACGTATTCGCTGTCGGCAAACCTCAAGAATCTTTACCTGATAAATCCCCTACATCCAACGCGGACCTTAAATTGCATTCTGAATCCTATATAGGCGAACAGCTCCTAGATACCATATTTGACATTCCTGCTAGTGAGAATACCATCAATGAAACCAAAAATATTCACGAATCCACAATATCTCAAGAACCGTCTGGAGCCGCCATGTCCCTGACAAGATCCCCTATCAAAGACCTATCGTCTCTCGACATGTTCTTCGAAGCGCCATCATTAAAGAAACGCAAAATCACCGAGAAGGCCAAAAAAGAAGTTGTCACAAACACTTCAAAAAACATTGAAACCTCTCATAAAGTTTACGTCGACCCGAATGAGTTGCAATCACAGTCAATAAATCAATTGGCTGCGTTAATTAATTCCATTGGCCTTGATGACGCCATCACTCCTTCAAGTTTGAGCAGATTTTTTGTATCTACGGATCCTGCTAAAAAAACATCGATATCCTTCTGTGATGGCGATGTAACCTACGTTTTTAATAATGAGCTTTTATCCAATATTGAAGATTTGCTAAATAGAATATTTAGTGAAGATATGGTGAAATCTGATGACTTGCACGGCAGCGCTTATCAGAATAATGTGCTTGATGCAAGACAGTTATCGAGACTTGAGGCCCTATGTGCAAAATCCATAAAATATGGGCTAACAATTCAATTTGATGAATTATTTCGTGAAATATTCTCCGGCAATTTATCTAATGATACACAAAACTCTCTTAGCTTGCTGAGAAATGCTCTACGATCATGCTCTGTTATCCTCATCATTTTTCTTTCTGGAAGAAAAGAACAAATATTATATTTGGAAGACTACTTGGCGCCACTAATTGAATTTGTAGCAAAATTCACAGAGGACTTTTTGGTGCCATTACTATGTGAGTTTGACGAGAGTCAAATATCTGATCCTACAATATTTGATAAATTGAAAAATGAATTGTTTAGCCCTGTCAATTTACTCATTCAAGCATTGAAAAAAATAGATAAGTATATCAATTTAGAATCATCAAAAAATAATAACAAACTGCAAAGTACACACATACACTCCAAATTGAATGAATATTTGCTTACAAAATTGGAATACCTTTGCATTCAAATGCTTTTTTTTGATCAAAAAGTACTGGCAGTTAATAACTCAACTTCATCTAAAATTTTATCTGACAACACGATTCAGATTCTTAAGAATACTGGCATGGATATTTTGGTATCAATATTCCGAAAGTATCAAAGTCAAAGGTCCTTTATTCTTGAAGAAATTCTTAATAACTTCAATATTCAAACCCTTGGAAATACAAAGCATAATGCTCTGAGACAATTTAAACTAAATCAAAGAGGCCTAAACGTTCAGCTGTTTACAATCCTCGTACTTCGTTTGGTTCAGGCTTATGATTTGGCTAACTATACATTCTCGATCCCAATTTGGAAAAATTTCTTATTTAAATCTTCATATTATGAAACGTTCCAAACTTCAATTTTCATCACCGATCCTAAGACCGGTAAAATTAAAATCTCTTCAAAGGAGAAATCAAAATTATATCAAGAAATATCCAATTTTCAAAAATTTATGGAGAATGAACGAAATTCTCTCAATACAGTATGCGGGCAGGTCGCTTCGTATATGATCATTAAATTATCAGACAACCCGGACGCTGCTCATAAAACATTGGTTGAAAACTTCCTTGAAGACTTACTTTCTCTTATTGCTTTGCCTGAATGGGCTGGCGCTGAAACATTGGTCCTAGCAATGATGAATATTTTGATGTATGCGTTCACATCAGGGAAATATGCTGCTACGGTGGAGACTTTTGCTCTAGAAATGATTGGAATTATTGGCTGCAAGATTTTGGCTCTAAAGAAAAAGATCAAGAATATTGAGGAGAACCATGAGAGTAGGAAATTAATGCTATCAGTGTCAATGAGTGTCAGTGGCTTCCAAGATTTGGTGGATAAAAACGAGTCTTGTTTGAGCTACTTGAAATATCTATCCAGCACCAACAAATTCTTTGAGCCTAATTTTCGATTCTTTGTATTTAAATGGTTACAGGCAATTGAATATTTGAAGTTAGAGTTTGTGGAGAATGCATTGAAAGATGAAGAGACTGAAAGTGGTGAAACTGCTGGTGCTAAGGAAGATGACTTATTGAGCGAACTCACGGTGATAAAGAAGCAGCGAAATGTTGAAAAGAAGTTGAATTCAAACTCTGCGTTGTACCGAAAGGTTGAAGGCGTGTATTTGAAGTATATTTCCCATATCAATGACAGGAGTCTCGATTTCATAACTGATACAAATCTTGGATCTGAAGATTCTCCGGATAATACATCACTTGTCAATTATAATCATGTTCTAGCCTCGCAAAACTTAATGAGCTTGTATGATGCTTTTCTTAGTTTGGTTCTCAATTCCTTAAACCATTCCAAAGTCAAATCTCGTACTAGGGCCATCAAGAATCTTTCCTTAGTTGTTAAACGTGACGCAACTATTCTTGATAATTCATCTTTGAGGAAGGTTTTGCTAGGTCGACTAAATGATCAATCTGCGCTAGTGAGGGATGCTATAATTGATTTGATTTGTCAGTACATTATTAGCAATAAAGCAAATGGCAATGAGGGTCCTGCTTCACCTGGAAACAATTCCCCTGCTATCAAGTATGACTTACAGCGAGCAGTAATCGAAAGAATAAATGATCCCTCCGCTGCCGTGCAACGTCGTATTTTGAAACTTATAAATCTGGTTTACACTGACACCGAATACAAAGAACTTAAAATCTTGATTGCTACCAATTTGCTAAGGGCCATGCATCATGAAGATGCTCTGATAACTGATATGGCTGCTAAAAATTTGGTCGATATCTGGTTCACGGTGATTCAAAAAGAATTGGCAAAAAAGGCGACTAATGATTTCGTTGTGACTGATCTAGTTCTTGATGGAGCAGACATTATCACTAGGGCTATCCACAAAAGTGATAACGTCTGGGCACTATTTGAAGAATTTGTTCGTCAATTTGTGGTATTTAATGGAGAGAAAGGTACCCAACATAGAAGAAAAATTAGCTTCTCATTAAATCACGACGAAATAATGGAAATCGTTCAAGTCTATATTGAGAAATTGATTGATTACGCTATTAAGCATACAGATGATCCAAAACATGGTGACACGGTGGAACGATTTATAGGCTTGTTGGCAGTATTAAGTAAATGCAGCGGGTCATTGATATCTCAAGACCAATTGATGTTATTACTGCCTTATTTGTATGATGATAATTCCACCACTAGTGCCATTTGCTATCACACGTTACAAATTTTCAAAAATGCATTACCCCAAGCTACCTCTTTACGTCCTCAATTCATAAAAGATTCGCAATTATCATTGCTTAAAAGTTTGACCAAATTTAATGTTCGTGAGTTGAATGAAGCTATGCCTTGTATTTGGGCATTATCTATTATGGACAAAGATACGTCCAAGTTGGCCAATGCATGCATATCCTGCCTCAAGCTAATTAAACCATTTGTGGATAAGATTCAACGCTCCCAGTTAAGCGCAACAGAACCGAAATTGTTGAGGCTCTTATATTTAATTGGATCATTTGGAAGGTACTGCAATTTTGAGAAAAATCGTGATTTGTTTGCTCTGGCTAAAATTGGACTTAAGGACGGGGAAAGTATAACAAGTGTTATAACTAAGTATATTCTCTCTTTTTGCAAGGAACTGGCAAGTAATCAAATTCGCCGAGTTGCTATTAGAAATTTGATATCTGTATGCAGTAGTCATGCGAAACTTTTTATTTCCGAATCTGTCCTAAAAATCATTGACCGTGAATTTGCCAAACCTGATAAAATCAACCTTGATGTTAAGGAAGTGATTGTCCAAGGCATCACAGATTTCTTGATACAAGAAGAAGAAAATGCAATCAAAAAGGCGGGGCTTGGAATTAGCACGTCAAGCGACATCAAACTTGATGTGAATGTTTTCCACGGTACTTATTCATCTAAAGAGAATGATGGAATTTGTGCTCCTATAGTTCAAAGGTACTTAGACAAAGTATTAGCCCTATGCTTGCTTGAATATCAAAATACCTTCATCTTTGTGAATTTTCTTGAACAGACGGTAAAGCAAGGTTTCGCAAACCCAAGGCTTGTTATCACCACCATTATTGCTCTTGAGTTTTCAGGTAGTAATTACATCCGACGGTTGGCTCATGAAATGCATCGGAATCTTCATAACAAACATGAGACTTTGGTTGAAAGTCGATATATTGAGGGACTTAAACTATCATTTTCAAGGCGTACAAGAAAATACCCAAATGCCGCAGATATCAATGCTTTCAAGGAATTTTATGAAATCTTGTGCACTTCCAGGGCTTCTAAGAAGAAATTTATAATATCTTTAAGTAAATCTTTTAATACTATAGATGTGATAAAAAATGATGTGGCCCATAGTGAGAAATATAAAAACTACGTGGAGTCAGTTGTGGCAAGGCTAGGGAAAGTGGAGTTGAGTACGCTAGAGGAATATTATCTTATTTGTCAATCTATTAACAAGCATTTGTCAAAACATGGAGCTACTGTGCAAGATCAGTTTGAACTTCTTTCGTCACCGGAACAAGAGAATGAGGAAGTTATCGACTCAAAAAACCAACAGAGAGTCCTAACTAATAGTGAAATAGAAAATTGGAGAAAACTTGCGTACATTTCCCAGGCATTCATATGCCTTTCCAAATACAAAAGCTTTATATGCGAACAATATCGAATTCTGAGCTCCAAATTGAAAGATTTTAATCCTCATAGAGTTGAAAAGGATCTTCTGATGCCGTTGGCCATTGGAAATAGAAAGAATTTGATAATTGAACCTTTGTGTGAATTGTCAGGTCCCGACGCCTATAAGGAGTGCAAAACTGTGTGTTCTAAATTCCTTGATTTATTTTTCAACAAACCTTCCAAGACTAGTTTTGTGGAAGAGGAAGGAAAAGAGGGAGCCGAGTACTTATCGGAGGAAGAGGGTAGTGATTACAATTGATATGATTCATTTTCTTGCGGTGTATTTTTGTATTCTAGATTTTGGGGCTGGTATTAGGTCATATTCGATCTAGCTCCTCCAGCATTCTAAATACATATTTTTAATATTTAGCATCTTACTAGATTTGATAATCCTTTGATTTATATCAATGACGTGTAAGTTTGAATGAATAATTATATATACCCAGAGCCCGTATTCTTAAGTTTTGCTATTAAGTTTTTTCAAAAAACGTGAATTTTAAAGAGTGTTATGTACTTTTAACCTACAACAATAGATCTTGCTTTGACGTATCATGATTCACAAACTGAACATTACTACTTATGATTTCCGGGATTTATAGAAAAAAAAGGCAAGACATTAAATTTACATAGTCAAGGAGAGTCATCCAACAACTTAAGCTAGAAGCAAGAGGTTTGTTACTGACCAACTGATGATCCAAACAATTATAATTGTTGGCGAGCGCGCCGAGAGATGGGCCCGCGGTGCTGGTGCTTGCATGCACAACATTTGTGCCCATCAATTGGTGACGACTAATTGAGTACCAATCAAGACATTTCACTCAACAAATATCAACAGGATCTAGAGACGCGAAGAATAACCCAATAATAATAAAAAAAAGCTGCAAAAAAAACCTTCATATCATTCGCTTAAATTTTTCATTCTTTGGGCAAGAGACATAAACCATGTTGAGACTGAGAACCAGCATAAAAACGCCAAAGGCTCCTAGCAGCGATGTGGCTTCCAACATCTCCTCTAAACTGGGGACAAAAAAGCTCTATTGTTGGAACGACATTCCAGAATGGCAAAAGGATAATCATTACATTTTTTCGGGGTACGTCAGGGAAACGCTAAGTTATCTAGAATGCTTACACTCGTTAACGTATCTCCACAACGAATCTGTCAACATATACACACATTTGCTTCCGGGAATTGTATTTTTTGGAGGAATTTTCTGGTTTTTTGAATCGTATATGGAACATTTCCCTTCTACAACCTGGCAGGATCGATTTGCATTCTCATTATTTTCTTTTGGCGCTGCCACTGCTTTAATATTGAGTAGCTGCTTCCATTGTCTCAAATCCCATTCCGAATGTGTTGCTACGTTCGGCAACAAGTTAGATTATCTAGGAATAATCATATTAATAATAACGTCTATGGTATCGATTCTTTATTATTCTTTGATTGATTTACCAGGAATCAGAAACTTTTTCTGGGGGTTGACATTGGCATTTGGGGTTGTTTGCTCGGTATTTTCATTGGGTGACAGATTCAGAACCAACAAGTGGCGGCCATATCGGGCATTGATGTTTGTGTTATTTGGGTTATCGGGTGTCTTCCCAATCATTGCTGGCTGGTGGATACTTGGTGGTGAAGAGGTATTCAGAAGATCAGATTTATGGTGGATCATTGCCGAAGGTGCTTTATACATTTTTGGGGCCTTTTTGTACGCAGCAAGAATCCCCGAGCGGTTTGCTCCTGGAAAGTTTGATATCTGGGGACACTCTCACCAGATATTCCATGTGTTGGTGGTGATTGCTGCTTGTTGCCATGGCAGAGGGTTGATGGGTGCCTATTTGTACAGTCATCACTATACCATTCCTTCGATGTTGATGGCTTAGATTTTATGCTACGAAATATTCACATGTATATAGTTTCTTCAATTGAATATACTGACTTCCCTGGGGAAAAGTAGAACCCTTATAATTTTTTGGGTAGCCTCTGTCTCGTAAGGTTGTAATTTATTTCCACATGCTGGGGTTTTCTACAGGCGAACTGCGGACACAAAAAAAAAATAAAATAAAAAAATACATCATCTCTTCTTCTCATGCTTAGTCTTTGCCACTATACAAATAATATCAATTACTTGTCCACTGAGTAAAATAAAATAAAAAGATGCTATCCGAAGTACCAGAGCCTTCGGTCTCTATGAAGCCAGTGACCAAGTGCCAAACGACAGAAACCCCAATAACAAAGATCAAAGCTCCGAGCCCATCATCCGATCTCGCACGCAGTGATAAGAAGACCAAGAAACAATGGTTTATCTATAGTTTGCAGATCATTAGAGTAATTATTATGGTGATAACTTTCTTGCTATCTTCACTCTCTATAGTCACCACCCAATTTACTTTTAAATCAGTGTTTCACTATCAATTCAATATTAAGCAAGGTGTGTTTTCCCTCACCAAAAAGCATTTCGTGGTATTAATCACCGCTATTATGAACGCTGTCTGCCCCTCACTGATAAGAGTTACTGGCGACTTATCTTCAATGCCAAAAGGAACATTCACCATTATAAATGGCGAATTGCATTCAGCATTGATCCCAAGAGCTACCATCATTGCCAATCATCAAATTTACACTGATTGGGCATTCCTTTGGTGGATTGCCTATACCGCTAACCTTGGTGACTCCGTTTACATTATTTTGAAAGACTCATTGAAGAAAATCCCTATCTTGGGATACGGTATGGAAAACTTCAAGTTCATATTTCTATCAAGAAAATGGGAAAAAGATCAACAGACCCTTAGAACCCTGTTGAAGAGATTGAGTTTTTTGAATACTGTCGGAACCACCAATGATTATCACAGCGATAATGATATCCAGAAAACTGATGGTAATACTAGTGCCAATAAAGTCAAATGGCCATTCTGCTTGATTCTTTTTCCAGAAGGTACCAATATGTCACCTTCAAGACGCGAGGTTTCTGATAAATACTGTTCCAAACTAGGAATACCAAAATTAGAAAATGTTTTGCTACCAAGAGCCACTGGTCTTAGGGAATCTTTGAAGCTACTTAAGGAATCCTGTGACGTGGTTTATGATGTGACTATTGGATATAGTGGGGTTAAAAAAGATGAATATGGCGAAAGTAATTACACTTTAGGAAATGTTTTCATTAGAGGAAAGGCCCCAAGGATAACGGATATGTATTTCAAAGCTATTAGATTGGATGAGGTTCCTTTGGGACTGGATGATTTAAGTAAGGAAGATGAATTGCGCTCGCTTAAGGAATTTGAAAAATGGCTATTCGATCTTTGGTACTCCAAAGATGAGTTAATGAATACCTACTATAAACATGGCACTTTTACTCCGGAACTTCTGGTCACTGGTGAAAGTAGTAGCAAACAGTACAACATAAATTCGAAGCACGAGGTAGCTATTGCTCCTTTGAAGCCAAGAAGCCATTGGGAATTTCTTCAAATATTCGCTGTTCCTGCGTCTATCTTTTTAATTGGTAGATTGTTGATAAAATTTATTGCAAGCCTTTTATAGTATTATAATTTCTATGTGATTTTCCTGATCCCTTGAATCATCTTTTCTCCTTTTTTTTTTTGTTTTGTTTAATTTCCTCTCTCATGTTATCTATCGATTCATTTTAATCATATTCTAGAATGCAATTTATTATTGACATTTTTTTTAAAAAAAGCATAAAGTTAATGGAGTTGTTCGGTTTATAATAAAAATCCTATATGGTATCAAATGTAAAAAAAAAAAAAAAAAAAAAACATAATGACAATTTTAGAAGAAAAAACTAGCATGAAATAATATAAAAAAAAAATATAAAGGCAAAACAAAAATAAAAATATCTATCTCTATTTGCTTTCAAAATGATCAATCCAATTGTCATGTAACTTGATAAGTTCAGGAATGAAAATAGATTCTATTTGTACACCG
Organism: Saccharomycopsis amapae; assembly: GCA_031125765.1. Lineage (NCBI taxonomy): Eukaryota > Fungi > Ascomycota > Saccharomycetes > Ascoideales > Saccharomycopsidaceae > Saccharomycopsis > Saccharomycopsis amapae. The sequence goes on from JASTVC010000031.1 coordinate 31,453, forward strand.
TCAACGATTTCATTTTCCTTTAATTTATACCAGTCTTCTTTATATCCTTGTTGATCTATATGCTTGTTGACAAACACCACCTTCTCTTTTCTAGATTGAAGTAAGTTTCCAATAACCAACTGGTGGTCATATTTAGCCAAGGCCTGCTTGCACTTTTTAATAAGTAATCCATCATCAGTTTCGAGCTTGAAACTTATAATAAACGAATTGTTATACCATCGATCAACGATTGTTTTCAAGAATTTCGGCACTGGATCCAAGTTGAGTTTCAATTTGCCATTTGTGGAGGACGAGATCTCTATTTGCTTAGCGTCTGGATTTTGGGATTGTTGGTATTGTGGATCCTCGAGGATGGCCAAATTCGATTGGATTTTGTGTTCTGGGAGCTCTGCTTGAGGAATGAAGAAATCTGATACCGCCGCCGCGAGATAGATCAAGATTCTAAAGTTCTTTTCTTCAAAGAAATTCTTCAAATCTTCAGAAATGGCTCTCAAGGTGAAAAGATACTCGTTGATTGTGGTGAACGAGATCGACAAGTAGTTTCTATTAGCTGTATGATATTGGTAATTTTTCAAAACTTTCAACAAATTATGATCAGAATTCAATTTAGATACCTTGTTCATATTGAGACCTAACTGGTGGCTATCATTTCCGATTTCCAATAAATCAAGGAAATTGATATTTCCGAAATGGTTTAAAAACGGCAATAATGAGAACTCCCTGTGCAAGAAAATTACAAGATATCCATTATTCAAGAAATACTCGGCGGACAAAGACCCTCTTGTACCGGCGGAAAAGTTATCGATGAACCTAACGGTGTTGTTTTCCAATGGCACGGTGGTGCCTCCAGAAGTGACTAACACAATCTTTTTTTTGTTAAGATTTCCATTTTGTTGATGGAACTCTAAAAATTCATGAAGTTTTGCAGAGATCTGGGGCAAATTTTTTGGTGCTGGATTGGTGGTGAAAAAGTCACTTTCCTGTTCATTTTCCACGGTCATTCTTGGGTTTTTATGGATATTGTATTGTCTCTCTTGCCGTCAAACAGACACACACACCACTGTCGTGATAAATTAAATCTTGAAATGGCCTCGGTCATTTTTTTTTGTACTGCGGAAAGTCTATACACGTGATAGAGATTGCATCAAAGACCCTCAGTGATGGCTCCTGCACCTCGGTTACGAACCTTGGCATAAGAGTTGCACAGTGAAAAGAAAGCGGCAAAAATCTCAAAGATTTGGAAGTCCTACTGGTATTGTTACAAGCAAAACATAACAAAGAAAAACAGTCAAAATGGTACGCAGATAAATAGAAGATGCTGACGCTTCAAGATTTTGGTGATATTCATTTACAATTGTGAATTTTTGGATTGATTACTAACATGTTTTTACCAGGGTCAAGGTCCTTCAGGTTTAGGTGGCAATTTTGATGACAAAAAGAAAGACGTGAGTAAATTTGGAATATAGTTGCAATGAGCAATATCTACAAAGTTCAGAGGATAGTTTAGTTTTCTTACTAACTTTAATTTATAGAAAAAAGATAAGCCAAAGTATGAACCTCCGGTGCAACATCAAAAATTTGGAAGAAAGAAGAGAAAGGGTCCAGAGACATCGTCGAAACTTCCAACTGTTTACCCAACTACCAGATGTAAGTTGAAGTTATTGAAAATGGAAAGAATTAAGGATCATTTATTGATAGAGCAAGAATTCGTGACAAATCAAGAAAATTTCACTCCAACCGAACAGAGACAAGCTGAAGAAAGAGAAAAAATCGAAGATTTGCGTGGATCTCCTCTAAGCATTGGTTCATTAGAAGAAATCATTGATGACGACCATGCTATTGTCAGTTTAAGTACTGGTCCAGAATACTACGTTTCCATCTTGTCCTTTGTCGATAAAGGTTTGTTGGAGCCTGGTTGTTCGGTGCTTTTACACCATAAGTCTGTCTCAATCGTTGGGGTATTACAAGATGATGCTGATCCATCAGTTAGCGTGATGAAGTTAGACAAGTCTCCTACAGAATCATATAGTGACATTGGTGGTCTTGAGTCACAAATTCAAGAAATCAAGGAAGCGGTAGAATTACCGTTGACTCACCCTGAATTATACGAAGAAATGGGTATCAAGCCTCCAAAGGGGGTTATATTATACGGGGCTCCAGGTACAGGGAAGACTTTATTAGCAAAAGCAGTGGCAAATCAAACATCCGCTACTTTCCTCAGAATTGTTGGTTCAGAATTGATCCAGAAATATTTGGGTGATGGTCCAAGATTGTGTAGACAAATATTCAAGACTGCCGCCGAAAATGCACCATCTATTGTATTCATTGATGAAATTGATGCTATCGGTACCAAGCGGTACGAATCTACTTCTGGTGGTGAAAGAGAAGTTCAAAGAACCATGTTGGAATTGTTGAATCAATTGGATGGTTTTGATGATAGAGGGGATGTCAAAGTTATCATGGCAACCAATAAGATTGAGAGCTTGGATCCAGCCTTGATTAGACCGGGTAGAATTGATAGAAAGATTTTGTTCGAGAACCCAGATCCACAAACCAAACAAAAGATTTTGAATATTCACACCAGTAAAATGTCATTGGCGGAAGATGTCAATTTGGACGTCTTGGTTGGTTCTAAGGATGACTTGAGTGGGGCTGATATTAAGGCTATGTGTACTGAGGCAGGTTTGTTGGCTCTTAGAGAAAGAAGAATGCATGTCATTCAAGACGATTTTGTCAAGGCTAAGGAAAGAGTCTTGAAGAACAAGGTGGAAGAAAATTTGGAAGGCCTCTATTTATAGATAGGCAAGTGTATAACAATTAAGCTTTTGGCACAATTTTTATCTTCATATTGATTATTGATTGTTCTATGGCTCCTGTCCACTTGAAAGTAGCCTACTAGAACATTAAATTGTAGACTATTACTTGTGCTTGATCCATGTAAGTTACCAGACGTTAATTATGTGAGAACTATTTTATATTGTTTTGAGAACCACAAGAAGTGAATTGCATAATTTAGGAAAAGCTTCTCCATAATTCGGAAGAGAAATGTCTAATTCTGTTGTTATTATGATTATTTGTCACGTGATTATATATTGATCTTGCAGTCTTGATATTCTATATCAAGTTTTTTGTCATGCCCTTAAAGCTTTTACTATCAATCAGATTGAAATATAATGAGTTACACTATATAAAGTGTAGCGAAAGTTGTAAATTTCTGTAGATGAGAACCAATTATTACGTATATATTTAGCGCGCTATTTAGTGATTAACACGTGAGTTTTTTTTTTGTTTTTTTTTTTTTTTTGTAACTGTAATTTTTTTCTCTTTGACTTTTGCCAGTTTTTTCAGGCTCTTCAATATATTGCGTAGGAAGGTTCTTTAGGAGTTTAAATATTTTAAGCTTATTATTGTTCACTTTTCTATAATTCTTCAATCCTTCAGGACACTGAGACTCGTGAATGCCATTTTTTTTCAGCCAACTAAATGGATACACCAGGAAGGAATAATATAAATCACCTACACTCAAAATTGGCAAAAAGTTTGTTTACTTCCCGAACAATTGGTTATCCCTTCAGAAGTCTTCTACCGGATTATTATTAACTATAATATTTCCTACAATACATTGCGATGACTGATGATCCTACAGAGAAAAAATTTAGAGCATGGTTTGAGAAAACAGATCTCACTAAGAAAGGCAAAATAGATCGAGATACATTGGTTCGGGCTTTTCGAGAGAAAGAGCATCCACTTTTTAAATCCAATGACCACATCGATCAGCTATTCAAAAAAATAGATCATAAACATGATGATTTGATCGATTACAATGAATTCAAGTCATACTTCCAGAAAGCCGAAGGAGAAATCAAGCACGCATTTGAACATATTGACAAAAATCATGATGGTTACTTGACCAAGACCGATCTAAGAAGTTACTTGGAAGACAATTTAAATATCAGGGCCACTGACGAGGATTTTGAAGATTTCTATAGAACTGTCGACCAAGATCATGACGGGCTAATTAGGTATGATGAGTGGAGGAACTTACTTTTGCTTGTCCCTCGGAATCAAGGCTCACGCTTGAAAACAGTATTCAGATACTTCAATGAGGATGTGGATTTGTCTTCTGACGGTGATATGACTATCATTAATGATTATCTTAAAGGGGTCGGTTACTTCATTTCAGGCGGTGTGGCAGGTGTAGTCAGTAGAACATGCACTGCTCCTTTTGATCGGATAAAGGTCTTTTTGATCGCCAGAACTGATTTGTCATCGACTCTTTTAACGAAGAAGAAGGAAATCTCGAAGAGGAATGCAAATCATCCACCTTTAGACAAAATTAAATCACCATTGATCAAAGCAGCAAAATCATTGTACAAACAAGGAGGGCTCAAATCGTTTTACGTCGGGAATGGATTAAATTGTCTTAAGGTGTTCCCAGAAGCTGCAATGAAATTTGGATCATTTGAAATTGGCAAAAAAATCTTCATGAAGGTGGAAGGCAAATCTTCGACCAATGATTTATCAAGATTCTCCACGTATTTGGCTGGTGGTTTTGCCGGGATGTTTTCACAATTCACAGTTTATCCCGTTGATACCTTAAAATACAGAATTCAGTGTGCTCCGCTATGCGAGAATAGACAAGGGATAATTTGGAGAACCGCCAAAGAAATGTATAAGGAAGGGGGATTGCGTTTGTTTTATAGGGGCATTTTCGTTGGGGTAACTGGTATCTTTCCCTACGCTGCTATTGATTTGGGTACATTTACCACCCTTAAGCAAATAATGATTAGAAGGAAAGCGAAAAGAGAGGGCAGATGCGAAGATGATGTGAAGTTGAGCAATTTTGTTGTCTTGCCATTGGGGGCGTTTTCTGGTACTGTTGGTGCTTGTGTGGTTTATCCGATTAATTTGTTGAGAACCAGACTACAAGCTCAAGGAACCTTTGCTCATCCTTACAGGTATACGGGAATAAAGGATGTTTTCAAGCAGACTATTCAAAGAGAAGGATATCCTGGGCTCTACAAAGGTTTACTGCCAAATTTGGCTAAGGTTATTCCTGCCGTTAGTATTACTTATTTGGTAGTGGAAAATATGAAGCGTGCATTAAATTTAGAGTGAATAAAATGGGAGAATGTCTATTTTTCAAAAGAATTGTTTTTGTTCTTATTTTCAGTTTTTTTTTTTGTTGTTTTTTTATCATACTGGTTTTTCACGTTAGTTCATTAGGGGGTATGGCTGTTTATTAGAGAATTTTTAAAGTTAATCCGAGATGACTTTTAGGTTTTGATTCCAACTAAAAAGATACTGCAAGTCCTTTATTATTAAAGATGATTCACTTTTTTTTTTTACAAAAATGCCATGCCTTTCAAGGTATTTCATAGCACATTGATATTTTATGGTGCATTCTTTCTGGTGAAGATTGCTTTCTCTATTTTTTCTCCATAACCTTTTTATTTGCTTGATTATGTTCTTTACTTGCTGGTCATCGCCTGTGTTTTATCCTGTTTTGTTTATTTCAACCTGCTAGAGGCGACCATCTCTTGGTATGTTTATACCCTCTTTTTCCCACTGTATTTATATTGCTATCTACATTATTTGCATCACTACTTAAACATTATTAATACTTTCAATCTGATGTAGTCTATTAATTTGTTGAAACTAGAAAGCAGCTTTTTTTTTTTTTTTGCTGAAATGGCGCTTTATTTTTTCAACACCATTGCTATTCCTCAAACTTGGGGAAAGCCATCTATATATCGTTCATCTTTATTAGATAGGATCTGAAAGGAAATAGACAAGCAAGAGGATAAAGAAACGTCGAGAGCATTCCAAAAGGGCTTCCCATTCATGTTGTAAATTATCACCCGAGCGCCTTTAGTAAACAGTGCAGAATCAGAAAAAAATATCTCATCTCCTAACAAAAAAAATTTTTTTTTCAGTAAGCGCTGACTTACTGTATAATTCAAGCAAAACACAAGGACAGCAGGCTATTCTTATTTCCAATTAACATGTCATTTAAATCAAAATCTTCCAGACGTCAGGCTAGCTCCTCGATAAACAAATTGTTGGGCAGTGTGTTGCCAACAACCAAGCCTTTAACTTCAAATAAGGGCTCTAAAAAGTCAGATGCTAGAAATACTGCCATCCAGCTGCTAAATGACACATTTTTTGGAATGGAGGAATCTACGGTATCGGTAAAAGATATTTCCAAGCTAAAAAAGAAACAGAAAACTACAAAAAGACAAACTATAAAGAAAAATGCTGCAGTTGCTGAAAAGCTTGAGAAAACTGCCAAAATGCAAATCATTCAAAAGCAAATTGACACCGTCAATGAAGAACAAAAGAAAGTAGGGAAAAAGGTGTATGGGAAAACCGAGTATAACTTGAATCAAGAAGAAAAGAAACTTATAAACTCGTTGATTGATGGTAATGTCAAAACCGTTCAATCATGGAAAGATGCTGGTGATAGTGACGACGACACAGAAGAACAAATTAAGAAATTGCAAGAAGATATCTTAGCATTGAAAAACGCCAAGCAGCGGAGCAAGGGGGTCAAAAATGCTAAGAAGAGAAATAATGAATTTAGCATGGAGCAGAAGATTAACGGCAAGGTCCAGAGGGCCCATGCTTATCCTGGTTTGACACCTGGTTTGGCACCTGTGGGTTTGGATGACAGTGATGAAGAAAGTGACTAGAGCTTTAGATTTTAGTGCGATTTGAATCTGTGTCATGGGATGGCTTAGGTATTTTGTATAATATGATTGATATTGGCAAGCTTGATCTCTTGCGGATTTTTTTTTTCTTCTTCTTCTTGTTCTTCTTCAAAATTTGGCTATGATGTTTCATGCAATATACACTGTGGATTTTTAATAGATAATTGATTTCGAATGACCTATGTTGTTCTTCTATTCTGTTTAAGAAGCCTACAATTAACAAATCAAAAATTGATAAATGCGTATCTGGATGCTGGAATAGTCACACCAAATTTTGCTATTACACCTTTGTCTCTCATATACTACTAAGATATAAGTAATCAATAAAATATAAAAAAAAACAGAAAGATTAATAAAGAGAGGTTCAGTAAATGAATTTATTTGCTAAATGATATAATGTTAATACTCTGTGCCTACCCGCCTGATCACACACTTTGTATGTCCGGGTCATTGCATTTTTTTAGGTTCTGCGTGAATTTTTGCTTTGGGGAAAATACGGCTCAGCCTAAGGGCAGAAAAGGATAACCACCGGTATAGTCTGTTGCGCTTTACCAAAGATTTTTTCCAGTGGAAGCACGCCAATATTTAGAAGAAGGACTGTCATAATAAAATAGGAAGAAGTTAGTGGTTCTTATCAGTCTGTTACAGAACCCGCTTTCCTGGAGAATAATTAAATACTTACAACGATTTCGCTGTTGATAAACCCAAGACTTTCTCTGGCAGAGAAGAGGGCTTCGCCATCTTATAAGGAAGAAGGAGAAGAAGAGGAAAGTACAAAAGAGGCAATTATTATGGGCAACAGTAGGAGTAATAGCGTCAGCAACAACGCTGGGCGCGTCAATGGTATATCCCAGTCGATAAAGACGCTACTACGGTATCATAAGAAAAAGAATACCCTTCTACAGTTAAAGATATTGACGGGTTTAACCATAATGGGTATTGGCCTATTTTTGCTCATATTTCAAACTTTTATGTCCAAATTAGATGGGGCTGATGCCCCGGAATGTCGAATGTCCTATATGTCTCCCGCGTACGCCAAAGTTAATGGGTTTGACCACTCTCATACAAAATATGCTTCTAAGTATTCGTTATATTTATACCGTGAACAAGGCAAAGATTTAAATCCCGACGACAACACCCAATTCTTGAATGGAGCTCCGATTTTATTCATTCCAGGAAATGCTGGAAGTTATAAGCAAGTTAGGGCGTTGGCCGCCGAATGTGCTAATCTCTATGTCAGCGACTACCAAGGCCAACGGAAAAATCAACTATGGAACGACAATGCTAAAAATTTGGACTTCTTCACTGCAGACTTTAATGAAGACTTTACTGCTTTCCATGGTAGAACTTTATTGGATCAATCGGAATATCTCAATGATGCCATCAAATTTATCCTATCTTTATACGCCAAGAATAATATACCTACAAAATCAGTGATTGTTGTTGGACATTCCATGGGTGGCATTGTTGCAAGGACCATGATAACCTTGCCAAACTATGTTAACGGTTCCATTAATACTTTTATAACGCTAGCAGCCCCTCACGCGGCTTCTCCAGTGACCTTTGATGGTGACTTGATGAAGGTTTACAGTTCAATAGATAAGTTTTGGAGAGGCGGATTTCTTAATGCCAAGCACTCTGCAACTAAGGAAATTGATTCCAAAATTGTTGAGTTGGCCCAACCGAGATTGAAAAATGTTTCTTTGATCTCCATAACTGGTGGTTTGATGGATACAGTTTTGCCAGCAGATTATACCAGCATTAAGAGTTTAGTTCCCAATGAAAATGGTTTCACAGTGTTCACCACGGGTATACCAGGTGTTTGGACACCAATTGATCATTTGGCTATTGTTTGGTGCGATCAGCTAAGAAAAGTCTTGGCAAGGTCTTTATTAGAGATTGTGGACAATAATTCCATGGAGAAAACATATCCTTTAAAAGAGAGAATGAAGATTTTCAGAAGGCACTTACTTTCTGGTTTTGAGGATTATAGCGCAAAAGATTATGAGAGTTCTAAGGGTAAAGATATCAATTTTACAATTAAATTGAAGGTTGATAACGATCAAATCAGTTCCGCAATGCCTGGTGAGCGGTCATTGATTCTGCCGCCAAGTTACTCTCCTAACGTTTTCAAAAGAGGACTAAGAACCCCGAAGATGAATTTCTTTTATTTGCCAGAAAAAAAAGATTCATCAAAGGGTAAGTATGAATTCACCGCCCTCAGCTCATTGCCTTTTGAAAGCATTGAGGATTTCGGGAAATCCACAAAACCAGTTGCGCTTTTGTGCCGTAATGCAGTCAGACATAACCATATAAATACTGAGGTTGAATCATCATCAATCAAGATTGTTGATTTTACTAGTGAAACTACTAGTAAGGGCATTGAATTAGAATGTATTGATGTATCTTCAAATGCCCATAGCGTTCCAAGGTCAGCCATAAGCACAGTTTCTGCGTCTGAGTCATCTATTGGGGGTAAATTCCCAAACTACAACGTTTTGCAATTCAATTCTACCACGTTGTCGAACTTTGAATTAGTGGTTATCGGCGAGTCTCCAAATTTTTATAGTTTGGAAAACCGCCAGGATTTCATTGTAGCTGATTTGGTAAAATCTGAGTTGGCGAATATCAAGGCTGATGCTAATTTCTGGAAATTTTTATTCTTTGGTGTCGATATAAAATTACCTGCAAAAAGGCCTTTGGCGGTTGATGTTTCCATTCCATCAATATGGAGTAGTTTAGTCGCCTACAACTTGAAAGTTTTTAGAAGTTTTGATCTGGAGGATGACAGAAAGCCTGAAAATGAAAGATTTGGACCCCTTATTAGACAATGGATTCCAAGCATTTTTGAAACTAAATGGTTAGTTGGGTTGAACAATGAGCCTGAAAAATTGATTTCTTTACATTCAGTGGCTCCTTATGTCCCATTTGAGAGTTCTAAGAATTCAAACGCTTTACACTTGCAAGTATGGTCTGATTCGATGAGTACAAAGAATTTGGTTACTCTAAAGCTTCATGTTGATATTCTCACAAGTTTGAGGTTATTAGTCATGAGATTCAGATTGGTTATTGGTACCTTACCGGTTGCTATTGTGGCGTTAATTTTGGGACATCAATTCAGAATATATAGCAAAACTGGCGAGTTTGAGTCCTTTGGTGATGGATTGGTATATCTTTGTACTCCAAAAGCTTTGGGTATTATTTGTGGGTTGTTATCATTCTTATCACTTATTTCTTCAAACAAGTTGTTTCAAGGCCTCTTTTACTTGCTTGATCCGATTGGGTTGGCCTCTGCTTTAGATAGTGGGTTGGTTACAGAAAATATTAGTTTGAATCCATTTTTCTTGGGCTTGGAAGAAGATATGTTATTTGTTTTTGGTCCAATATTTTTCATCATTTCTTTGGCACTTGTTTGTTTAACGTACAATTTGGTGTTACTTATATCATGGACTATTTCTGCCGTTTATCTCGAGTTGGTGTTCAAATTAGTGAATAGAAAAAATCAATTTAAGATGTCACATACCACTGACACAGTGTTTTTGAAGTCCAAAAGAAGAATTATTGGGACTATTTTCATAATTGGGTCTATTCCATTTTATTTCCCGTACCAATTTGCCTATGTCGTCATCACTCTTGTACAGGTAACTGTATGCATAAGGTCGGTTATTTCCTATAAATCGTTGGAAAAACAGCAACCCTCCTCTATTGCTGTTGATAAGTTGAGCGCAATGAAGCATGAGGCTGCGAATTTCAAAAATTTCAATTTGTCTTTTTTCATGTTGATGCTTTGGATCTTACCAATTAATATTCCAGTTTTGATTGTTTTCATTCATAATTTTGCTTTGAAATGGCAAACGCCATTTTCTTCGCATCATAATTTCCTCGCGATTGTTCCAATCTTTATTGTTATTGAAAAGAACGTTAGTGGTAAAATGCCTGTTAGAATGATGTTACAGTCTTCGTCGTTATTGGTGCCAAATTTTATTACTCAAATTATTCTTGGATATATGGCATTCTATTGTATCGTTTTTGGGGTTAGACATGCTTGGTGGTTACACTATTTATTGAATTTCTTCTGTACTTGGTTAGTGTTTTTGAATTTTGATATTTGGGGAACTGGTAATAACCAAAACAATACTATTTCCGGAAATTCGTATTCTAGTGGAGGAAATACATTAGGCAAAGATCCTGAGAAAGCTAAAAGCAGAGAATATTTGAGACATTCATCAGATTTGTCTTTCCTAAATATGACTGGATCCAAAGTTTATTGAAAAAAAAAAGAAAAAAAAATATAATTAACCAATTTAACGAGCTCATGAAATCATAAATTCCATCATATCAACAATTATCTTGCCTAATAATGCGCGAGAGTTTTAGAACGTTCTACTGATATTTCTTCTATTATCATAAATCTTGTATTCATCTATTTGTTATTTCTTTTGCCTTTTTTTTTATTAGCTATTTTTTTCTTCTCTCGATCCCTCATTTTCCTTCTTGAATTTTATAATGTTCTTTTATCTTTTGTTTCTTTCGTCGTTCAATTTGCTCATTCTATCATTTGTTTTTATCTATCTTTATCTAACATTTTTGATCGTTTTCATTTGAGTTTTTTTGTTTGGTTGGTTCTTAAGATGTTCTCATCACAACCTACACTAATGATGATTTTCTTTTTTTATCTTTATTCTTGTTTTTTATTTTTTTTATTTTCATATATTTGTTTTTTGCTTTGCTTGTTTTTGTTTTAATGTTTTTTTTTTATTCATTCCCAACGTTTAAATAGCCTTTTCAATTAGGAAGTCCTAATTGTCTTGATTTCACACCACTGTGACATATTTTCTCAAAGCACTATTAGGAAAAGGGACTTGAACATACTTACTTTATTTCTTGTGCTCATTCTAAGAATTGTTAATATTAATCTTTTTTCTTTTTTTATTTTGCCTCCTTAATTATTATTTATTCCTACATCGTATTTTTGATTATCGTTAATAATATTTATAACTTAATTGCCACCTTATAATGGAACTTACCACACTATCGATCTCATGGCTGTATGATTTTCTTGTAGCTATTTAAAACCATGCCCTGTGGCATTGGTATTTTACAGTTATCTTAATACATGATTATGATCGATCAGTTGAATTGCAGTAATACCTATCTAGAGAATTTATAAAGATACACCGAAACAATGCATAAGAATATGGAGATGCAAAGAAAAAAAAATGAAATTAGATCAAAATAAACTCAAATTAGCGAGACCAGTAGACGATTTGGCAAAATGAGCTTTCTTTTTTCTTTCTTAATTTTTTTCTTTTGCTGTTTTGCCTTGGTTGATACTTTTGAATGATGGTATTGTTTTGAAAAAAATTAATGAATTGTTTGATAGAAACCCCCAATGAAACCCTAATATCGTAATGGTAAATTAACAGCCCCAAAAAGAAGATAATAAATGGACAATATTTCAAAAACAAGCTTTGGAAAAATGAGAAGGGAAACAGAATGGAAAAAAGAAGAAAAAAATTATTGCTAAGAAATGTTCTTTAGTATTGGTAATGTGCCAAAAAAAGCTGATTTTACATTAATTTCGGATACTTCTCATTGAAACTTTTTTCAAAATCGTTCTCAACAAAATCTCCATCGATGATCCCATCATCTTCAAAGAATGCATTCTCCTTCACCGGTTCATTAGTCAAGTCATCATCTTTCCCAAGCCTACTGGTAGTATTGTTTTTACTCGTTGGGGCAATTGGAGACGTTGGATCAGACCATTCTTTGGACTTCACTTTCGGTGACACCAAATGGCTTGGCTTCTTTGGTCTAGGAGGTGGAACTTTCTTCTTTTCTTTTGGAGCCGGCGCAGATTTTGTGGCAGAAGACGATGATGGGGTAGTTTGGGAGATCATGGCCGTTGGTTTTTTATCAGCGGGCTTGTGCTTGAAAAGTTTAGAGTTCCCCAAAGATGATTCCTTGGTGGTCTTCGCGCCCAGCAGCAGCCATGTGGACGGGGTCTTGTGTCTTATCAAATCCAAAGATTTCCTCTTGCTGGTGATCGGCTTAAGGAATTTGCCGGCTTTTTGAGAGATCTCGACTTTGGTGTTTTGGTCATCCCCAGTATATTTACCGTAACCGGTGGCAGTCTTAACAATTTCGTCCTTATTATTCAAGAGCATTTCCATACGCTTTTGTACAGAAGTCGAGGTCGGTGGTTTCCTTTGAAGATAGTCAGCGTTTTTGAATTCTTTCATTGATATCTCGGAAATCAATTCATCTTCGGATTCGTCAATACTATCACTACTACCGTCGGTACCGGCAGTTTGTCTTGTAGAAGATACGGTCAATGTGCTAAATTCCAGAGATAATTGTCTTCCGGTGTTATTGATAGATAATTTCCCGGTATTAGATCTGCTGAGGCGAGAATTGTTAGAAGACGCACGGAATTTACCGGTTAAAGAGTTGGTTAATTTGTTCAATGAGGTCTTACCAGCACTGATGGTTCTCTTATGGAATGAATGGGATCTTCTAAGTTCATGAGAGTTGTTGGTAGATTTACCAACGTCTAGAGGTGGTGAGTTTTTTCTTGAGCCATCAGAGATGGTGGTGGTGGTGGCATCACCACCAGATTTCTCCTTAGTTTTTGTGATTGAATCAACTGATCCAACACGGTCGGCGGCACTAGTTCCTTTTGATTTGAAAGAAGTTACTGGTTTTGAAGGTTTTGCCACACTGACGGTGCTGGTACTTTTGTCTTCAAACTTGTTTCGCAAACCGTCGATATCCATGACCTTCAATGATAGATCTGGCGGCGACCCGATATAAGGTTTACGACGTACTTTTGGCTTAGTGGAATCCACTTCATCTTTCTCAATGTCTATCAATGGCTTGGGTTGGGTGGTGGTTACTGAAATCGAACTCATCGATCCTTTTTTAATGAGATCAGCAAATGGATCCTCTGGCGATGAGCTCGCAGAAAGCTTGTTCAATGCCGGAGATGATTTGTTTTTAAATTGTTCACTATGGCTAGAAGGATGTTCGTTAAACGTGGTGGTGGAAGCCGAGGTAAGTTGGGTAATGGCCGAGGCAGTGCTTGGGACAACGTTATTTGATTTTGCGGAAATCGAAGATGCCGCTGACTGGAGCGATTTACCTGATTGTGTAGATTGTAGTGATTTTCCTGATTTTGTAGATTTGATCGAAGTATTGGATTTGGCAAGGTTATCATTGTACAAATTGGTCGATGCCGCAGATAATTGGCCAGAAACATGCGTTGGAAGGATTGATGGTTGTTGTGGGGCAATATTAGAAGCCGCAACTGCTGCCGCCTGTTGTTGTTGTTGTTGTTGTTGTTGTTGTTGTTGTTGTTGTTGCTGTTGTTGAAGCATCTGCTGAGCTGTCATTTGTTGTTTGGAAGTAAGATATTGCTGTTGAATTTCTAATGGGATAGGGACACCCTTCATTTTGCAAACTTCTTCCAACACTTGATAAACGTTGGGTCTCAATCTGGCATCATTGGTGAGTAGGACTCTGATCAAGTTCTGAAGTCTTGGGGAGTAAATGGGGTATGAAGGGAATGTGAAACTTGATTGCAAGATTGCAGCTTCCCCGGTTTGTTCGAACGGAGTGGTATAATAGCAAATCTTATAACAAAATACCCCGAGAGCCCAAATATCGGACTTTTCATTGATGGGCAACCCTCTAGTGAGATCGATCATTTCCGGGGCCCGGTATTGGGCGGTGGTGTATCGCAATATATCATTTTGGAGAATTTTCAATTCCTGTTGGTTTCTAGGAGGACGTAATGGTGGACAAGACGACCCAAAGTCACAAAGTCTATACTCGTTTCTATCATTGATCAATATATTTTCGATTTTGATATCTCTGTGGATCAAAGGAGGGCTCAAGAAATGGACCTGAGAAAGTCCGATGGTCACTTCGTACATGATTTGCAATATTTCGGGTTCCGTTAATCTGTTTTGTAACCTGGAGTTCAAGAAATCAATCAATCCGTTCTTGGAACAGTATTCCATCAAGAGAAAAACTTCGTAAGTGCCATCATTACTCGGCGATCTGGCGGCGTGCGAATCGATATACGAAACAATACAAGGCTTGCCTTGAAGTCGTTTCATGGCATCGACCTCGGCTCTCAAGATATTCAAGGTGGCCTTGTTTGGCACAAGCACTCTTTTCAAACAGGCAACTTCCTTGCCGTTTTCATATGGTGAGATCTTCACAATATAAACGTGGGCAAACCCCCCTTCAGATATATACTTGACGATCATCGCCTTGTGGGACCCGACAGTCAACACTGTTCCAGGAGGATAGGCATTTGGTGGTGGATTTCCCATCCTTTATATATATAGTATTTTATATTTCTTGGGTATTAAGTTATTTTTAATTTTGTATTCTAAAATATCTATCCGTGATGTTCAAAGTTGATCTGTTAACAGTTTTCCATAGAGCAGTGTGTGTGTTGTTTATTTTTCGTGGGGGATTATCTTCCTGGTGTTTGGGTGGTTACACCTGGTTATCTTCTATGTGGTGTGCGGGTGTTTCCTTTATTACACATTATAACCAACATTTATATCAATAATAATAAGAAATATTCTAAAATAATTTCAAGAGAAAATAGAAAAAATAAACTAACTCGATTATAAAACTCTAACACAGATAGCTTCGATTCCTTTCGGGGAATTCCAAAACAAAGGAAAAAAAAAAAAAACAACAACGACGGAAAATTCATATTCTATGTATGTATCAAATTCTTCTAGAATGGAGAGTGGTTGGGCTTCTGGCCTCGTCTTCGTCATCTTCTTGTTCCTCAATCCCTTTTTCTCCATTATACATGGCGTAATTTTGGGAGATTGTAGAATCTTTTTCAGGAGTATTTTCAATATCACTGATTTTTAAAGAGCCTTCTGAGTCATACATGCTATCGTCATGCGATACGCTATTGACCATAAAACCACCGGTGGAATATGGACTAGTAGAGTTGTTTCTGGAGCTGGCCCACATTATAGAAAATGGCAAGAACATTGCGGTAAGGAAGAATGAGATTTCCGGCAAAGTGTTGGAAGTCCAATCGTTTAAATTGTAACTCACAATAACCACGATCGCCGGAATAATCATGGATTGGAAAGACATAATAAAGAGAATGTGATAGATACTGAAATTCTTCATTCCGCATTGTCTTCTAAGATAAACACAATAAACAAGTTTTCCAATGAGACAGAAACTTTGGAACCAGAGCGATGTTAAAAAGAGAATCACCGGAACGTTGAAAGTCCATGTTGGACTGGTTTCCCCAGATTCATTGTAGATTTCTATCAAGGCAAAAGTGATATCGACAATGTAAAAGCCAATATTTACCACTGCCAAAGCAATACAACTTCCTAATACCACAAACTTGAGAACATGTTTCGCATACCCATTTTCTGGGATCTTGTACAATGTCCATACTTGACATATCAAGACGAATTGAATACTGGCAACGAAAAACACTTGAATCAAATCGGTCACTGCGGTCATGTTTCTATTGGCGGCATCGAGGACATAGTACCCAGAAAAGGCAAATGTGATACTCCCAGAGGCACCCAAGTAATAGTACATGTAAAAAATGGATTTCAAACACATGAAAAATAACGATGCTTGCAACCCCCAGAACATTGGCTTCATCTTATTAGCCCTTCTGGTGAACATATTGGTGGTCAACATCATGATGATACCAGCACCTAGTTTGACCCCTTGAATGATCGATCCTTGACATTGTCTGTATAGCCAATGATCCAATTCTTGGAATGTTACTTGCTGAATTCCAGCGGGGGTGGTATAATTCAACAAGATTTCGAATGGGTTTTGAGACATCAAGTATTCCAAATAAGCATCATCGGTGGACATTTTGACCTAGTAGCGGTTCGTAACGAGCAGATGTAGGCTGGTTTCTTTTAGAGAAAAAAATATTCAAGAAAACTTTTTTGTTGGCAGGAGGCAAAAATCCAGAGACTTTGAGTGTTGGTTTTTGAAACGGGGATCGCAAATGATATATATATATAGATGAGAAATGCTCTATCATTTGTCCTTAATTGACAATAGAGGTTAGACTCATCTAATATTACCCAATGAGAAGCAATCTCGACCCCCTGAGGTCTAAAAAGTCGAGGTTTTCGGAGCACCGTGGATTTCTGATGATCGATGTTGAGCGGTGCATAATTACCGTTTACGGAACAATCAATGGGGAACTGCGATTATCACAATTAGCATGGATAACCACAAAAGGAGAAAAAAGAAAAGCAAGAAACACAAATTTCTCTAATAATATTGTAATAGTAAACTATTTGGGGTTACATAGAAGGCGAAGATATCTTGAATAGTCGCGAACATGGTCTGATTAAGATATCAAGAACGATAGGATGTTATGTTGTCGATCAATCAGCTTCGTATGTTTGAAAAAATCTCTTAGTTCTTATCTTATGGAAATGGGAATATTGAATTGAAATGTGTTCAATGAAATAACTTCCGAATCAACATATCTCAGTGAAAACAGAAAAGAAAAATAAACACAGGGTTTTTGATACAAGTATCTTCTAAGAGTATTAAGTAATCATCTAGCTCAATTACAGCTTTCTGATCTTCTAATGAATGAAGATAAGAATGAGCAGCAAAAGTGGGCGATTGAATCTATGGTCTATAAAATTTTTTTGGAGAACACAAGGAGAAGCTGAAAGATTGGAGATAGTTTTAAAAAAGAAAGAAATGAAATGATGAGAAGAATCTTACAGTGAAAAACAACGTCTTAGTAAACTAACAAACCTTCATTATAACAATTCGTCAACTGTGAAGAAGAAAAGTAGGTACCAAAAACTATATATATATATATAAATAAATAATAATAATAATAATAAATGTAAACAAAGAGAAGAAAAAACCGGTTTAGTATTAAAAAAAAAAGGAATTCAAATTGAGCCAATCAGATAAATTTCATCAATTCAGCAGCAGCATCGCTTCAGTGGAAATCAAGAGGAAAGCATCCATTTAAGCAATGACACAGGATTGGGTCAAAACACCACCGTAAGCAGTAAGATAGACATTGTCTTTTTGCTCATCCTTGTTCTTGGTTTGAGCAGCAGAGTTGGAAGAGGAGGTAGAGGAGAACTTCATTGTGAGATAGTGTAGTATAAGAGTGAGATTATCAATATAATATTTGATGATGATAGAAAAAAAAAAAGAAGAAATAATAACTTCAAAAATTTGAGGTCTTTCAAGCTATTTATAATAAATAATGATCATAAAAATCAATGGGGCGAATCTTAAAACTGAAAGAATGTCATTGACATTTCCAGAAATGGTATTTCATGTATCGGGTCTCCTACATCTCAAATACGGTTTATTATTATCTTCATTTAACGACATTCTATATTAAGAATTATTTCCCCAAAAGAGAGGAATGAATGAGACCGGAAATGGTTTTACAATGTGGCCATTTTCCTGCAAATGAGGATTGTGATGAGTAGAAAGGGACCCGCAGTTTCTTTTTTGGGCGACATCAATAGAAAAATTTTGGCGTGACAGACTTGACATGGGTAAGTGAGGAAGGAAGATAAGGGAAAGCACTCCCACGGGAACACAATTGGACTACAATATACGGTGAATGTCTAAGACCACTTATGTCGTCTTCTAAGCTCCCCATTCTTTCTCCCACTTTTGTCAATTTTCCTTTTTTTCAGAATAGTTTCAGAATACTTCAATTTCTGAGTAAGCCTATTCTATTTCCCAACTAATAATTCCGAAATGTTAATTGTTACATTCCCTGTTATTATAATAATCCACTGACTGTAGTTAGGATATATCCTTCACTACCTGTGTCCAAAACGTGACAAACCATGTGACAAAATATGCTGCCGCTGGTTTTTTTCTTGTTGGTGTCCTAAAAGTAACAGCCACCATCTCTCCAGGCTGTCTGTATCGGTCGCATCAATAAATCATATATAATACAACTTTATTACATCAACCATGCCAAAGTTGGAAAATTGGGAAATTAAAAAGTTCTGGGAAATCTTCAATGGTCTTAGTCCCGCCGATGGGAAATTGGGCGGCGACAAAGTCAGCGCGGTATTCAAGAACTCCCAGTTGGCAGATGACAAACTTGCAAAAATTTGGTCACTTTCTGACATTGATCAGGATGGGAACCTTGATTTCGAAGAATTTTGCATTGCCATGAAATTAATCTTCGATACCGTCAATGGTTCGATGAAAGATCTACCAGAATCGTTACCTCCATGGTTAATTCCAGGGTCAAAAGCCCATTTGATCCAGGCGAACGCCGCGGTAGGCCTGGGGAAAAACATTGGGACTTCGGCCAACGATGACGATGATGAAGATGATGGGTACGGGATCAGAGACATGAATTTCGACTGGTACATTTCCCCGGCTGACAAGACCACTTATGAAAACATTTACAACTCCGCCACTGATCGGTTTGGCAGAGTGAGGTTTGATGGGTTAAATAGCTTGTACGAGGATTTGGACGGGGTTCCAAAGACCGATATCTCATCTGCTTGGAACTTGGTCAACCCAAAACAATTCGAAACCATTGACAAGGACCAGTGTTTGGTATACTTGCACATTTTGAATCAACGGTCCAAGGGTAAAAAAGTCCCAAGCTCGGTACCAGCGACCCTTAGAGCCACTTTTTCCAAAGAGGTTCCAGACTATAATCTACAATCACAACAGGAGAAAATGAAGGCCACGGCCGAGGCAAACAAAAAAAAAGGAGGGTTTGGCCAAGGGTACCTTAGTAAATACGGTTCAGTGAGTGAGCCGACAAAGGAAATTGATTATTCCGATGCGGAATCCGTAGAATGGGAAGAGGCAAGATTAAGAAAGAAATTGATTGAATTGGACAACAAGATTTCTAAAACCGAAAGAGAAATAAAGTCTAAAGAGAATGGCGAGGGCAGCACCAAAGAAACATCTATTACAAAATATGAACTTGAACAATTGTTGAAGTACAAAGAGGGTCAATTACGCAAGTTGAGAAGCAACAAGAATGATCCAAGTCATCAATCACTTTCTAGTTTGACCGCGGATGTCAACGAAATCGAGCAACAAGTCAACGTATTGCAGCAGTATTTACAAGACAAGCAAAGAGAATTGAGTGAATTGAGACAGCAAGTTCAGGCATGAATTAATGGCGGTTTTTTTATTTATTGATTTATTTTTATTTTCTTGTTTTGTTTGCTGATTCGATTTTCTCTCTTTCTTTTTTTTTTTTTTTTCATGTTTTCCCATCTCTTTTATATATACATATATGGTTGGTTTGTTATATTAATATTATTTTGTTCTTTTCCTTTTTGAAGGAGACTAAAAATCTGTGCAACTTTTTTTTTTTTTACTCGCTACCATTACTGTGAATAGAACTTACAAGATTCTCCTTTTCCTTTTCTTGCAAAACAGAAAAGAGAGTACCGGTTTTTTTTGATCGTTTATTGTAGTACAAAGCATAATGAGCATTTCAAATATAGTAGACAAAAATAGAGATTTTGAGGAAGAAAAAATGATTGTAATTAGGAATGAGGAACAAATTTCCGCGGTTGAATTTGACCAAGTACATAGAAATAAAAGGCGTAACCCATGGGCACAAGGGCTATAGGCTATTGTTGGTTGCCAATTGTTATTAATATTATTGATATGAATTTTTTTTTGTGATGATTGAGACATTACTAATAATAATAATACTGCAGGGGTTGTTGAATATTTTATTGGTGTGGGTGATGATGCTGATGCCGCTCCATGAGTAGTTAATGTGGAAAACTGATTAGAAGAGCATTTTTTTTTAATGATTGATGAATCTTATCTAACTTATTTCTTCTCCTTACCTTCTTCTTGTTCTGGTTCTGGTTGAGGAGTTGGCAATTTGAAAGATTCTGGGGTGGTATCCTTACCTGGACCCACTTGTTCCCAAACACTAGATCCGACATTGAATTGTCTGAACGCTTGGGTCAATTCCAATGGTTCGTAAACCACTCTCTTCTTTTCTTCGTCGTATCTTACTTCGGTGTACCCTGTGGTTGGGAAATCTTTTCTTAATGGATGACCTTCAAACCCGTAATCTGTCATAATTCTTCTCAAATCAGGATGGCCTTCAAAGAAAATCCCAAACATATCGTAAGCTTCTCTTTCGAACCAGTTAGCCCCGTGGAAGATTGGTTCGATCGATGGGACTGGACTAACTTCTGACGCGTAAGTTTTGACCCTGATTCTTGATCCGTACTTGGTCGACAAAAAGTTGTAGACAACTTCAAATCTATTAGTTCTTGATGGGTAATCGGCAGCAGTGACGTCGACAGGGTTCTTGAATTGTGCAGTGGTGTGGTCTTTGAGGAAAGTGCACACTGGGATAACGGCGTTAGGACCAATGTAAAGACACAATTCGTCCTTCCACACAGAAAACTTTTGGATGAATTTTGGCATCGCGGTGATCAAATATTTCCCAAACTTGTGCAATTCCTCGCTCTGCACGGCATAGTCATCAGCAGGATTGTGAGGTTCGTAATGTATTTCCTTTGGTGGAACTTCTCTTGGCAATGAACTGAGGTTGACCAAGTCTTCGTAAGTTGGGGTACTGTCTTTTCTGACAACGGCCGCGGCAGCAAACCCACGACGGCTGATCAAGGCACGACTACCGTTTCTCAAGGACTGTCTGGCAGCAGTTCTCAAACCAAACATGATAAATATAATATAATATGATTGAAAAGAATTCTCAGTATTAATCAACGCTATGAAATCGCTTTGAAAAGGGCAGCACTTTTTTTCTTCTGGTGTTAAAAAAAAAAAAAATCCCCCAAAAAAAAAAATAATGCTAATCGGCTTGCTCATTATTGGCCAATTCCGGTTATGAGGCGATGGGGGCTTCACCAACATTGCAGTTAATACTTATCTTTCAACTAACAGATATGAGATGGTTGACACCAAGTAGAACAGATTATACTAGAGAGATCATTCCAACAGATGCTGGTGACATTATATCGTAGACAATGTTAGTATGTGGATTGACTCATGGCTATTTTCTTAGAATTACCAGAATCAATTTGTTCACCCAATTGCTTAGACTTGATTTCAATAATTTTTTTTTTACTGAAATCACTAATTTGGATGCTGCCAATAATATAACACGAAATTCGACCTTCCTGTTGTTTCTATGTATAAAAATTTATAATGATGTATGATTTAATTTTATTAAGAATGAAAAATCACGGCCTTTTCAGATTTGAAGATGCCATATAATATAATCAATTCTGAATGAGATCAGAGATTACATAATAGATTAAGAAGGACTAACTTTTATATATTCATGCTCATAGTATTGTCTCTCCACTTCAATACCCCTAGAATACTATTTTGATATGGGGATGCTTCTCCTTCTCAGAATTTCCAGCATTCTCCCACATTGTATCCGATAGATAAATTATTAGAACTTTTAGCGCGATGTACAATCCAGTATTAGAAAGTTTTCAATCATATCACACCAAATATAACCAATCAGTACAATTCCAAACATAACTAATTGGTACAATTCCAAAAAAAAAAAAAAATTGAAAAAAAAAAAGAACTGTAAATTACTTTCTATAATATAAAAAAACACCCTTGACATTTCTCTAATTCGATCTATAAATTGTTTCCACATCCACCTTCAATATCAAAATGTTACGTAGCAACACAATCATTGTGAGAAAACTTGCCACCCCAATAGGCATCACCGCATAAATGACAATGTTATAATAGTTGAAGTACCTAGAAGATCCCGGTACACGGATATTACCGTTAAGAATATTGGCAAGAATGTTTTTTTTGGAGCCCCGTAATATCTTTCTTTCAACAGCAGCGTCCGCGTCCAATTCATCATCAGTATCTTCGTCCTCATCATCATCTTCTTCTTCTTCGTCCTCATCATGGTTCACATGCGGTGCATGATGATGTGAGCCTCGACGCTTTTTCGAATCATTAACAATCTTCTCGTTGAGATCGTGCACAAAGAAATTTTGAATGATGTACGTCAAAGTCAAGATACAACTGATGAAAATCCAAGTGTGTAAGAGATACGCATCGCTAGGACAACAAATCACCAACGTCACACGGATAATGGTGATCAACAACACTGACATCGATAAAACTCGAACAATCGCCGCCGGCACCGAATACACCACGATCCATCTAACAATGAGCCCATCGAGGACACAGTACACCATGAACGACGAGACAAAACACCACATTCCCGTGATGAGGTACTCTGAAGATCGAGTGCTCAACATGTTGGCCAAAACAATCGCGTTCCGGGCCATGATCTCATGATCCATTGATAACCCTCCCTGCTTGACTAACATGCTCACCAGCTCCTCGTAGTTGACGGTACCCCCGGTGCCCCATTGAATATCATAAGATTCGTAAAAATATTGCGCCATATAATACAAGCAGAGCCAAAGCGGCAAGTCTCGACAAAACGCTAGCGCCAAGTGTTGTTTTGGGTTTAAGAAGGAGAACACCATGGCTTTCAACGCCTTCATTGAATCATTAACATTTGGGGTTTCGTCGGTTCCCGTACCGTTTGCCACTTCATCGTTATCGGGACCAATTACTGAACCGGACAGGCTTCGACGACGGTGATGTGATGAGCTTCGACGGGCCGGCCGCTGTGATACATTAATGATAGTAGTTGGGGAAGAAGAGGAGGAAGAAGAGGAAGAGGAAGAAGAGGTTCGTACTCCATTGAAATGACCAGCATTATCAAAAGTTAAATTCGAGCCGTTTCTCCTGATCCCCGGATTATCTACCGATAGATGATCCGCCAGATTTCCCAGTGCTATATTATTATTATCCAATGCTTGCATCGATGTTCCAAAATTCGATGGTCGTCGCAAAATGTCTTCAATCTCCATCCCAGAATATTCAATATCCAACAATGGCGCCGCCTCAACCGCCTGAAGATAATGGCTATACGACGGCGAGCTGGGAAGGGGGATCGGTGGCGGATGGTTGGCGTAATCATCGCCAATATCATTACGTTCTGGAGTGCTTGGTCTAACAATTCTCTCACCTACTTGCTGCAACGGTACTTCCTGTCTTGTGACACCTGAATCCCCAATTGTTGCTTGAAAAGTGGGTATTGCAGAGTCTTCTGAGAATTGTAAAGGATCACTATTATTTCCAATTCTCCGAGAATTGATGATGGTTTCTTCAGATGATCCACTAGACCTCAATTGATTATTCATATAGTGAGGATCAGGGCTGTTTGATCCCATTATTGAAAAATAAAACTGTGTGTTTTTCTGTTTTCTTTTCGTTCTATTAAACAATTATGATTATTATTATAGAGAGAGAGAGAGAAAAAAAAAAAGGGTAAAAATAAACACCACGTACCTCCTCCTCAATAAGTAATAATAATATATTGTTATCTGAAAAAAAAATGCAATGATTAGTCAATGATTCAAGAGACAACGCATGGAAAGGGGCAATGTATGTATGTTATGACAAAGGAGAACCACAGGCAATTGAAATTGGTGATACTATTTGTAGCGTGACTTATTTCCTTAGTGACTCCAAATCAAATTAGCAAAGATGAAAATATTCCCAGGCAGATGAGACCGTTACTGTGCCCTTTTTTTTTTTTTTCTTTTCTTTTTTTACCTCTAATTAAAAATTAATTGATCTCGCCTCAAAAGCCACCCGTCGCGGCACGTCCGTACAGGCGCATCCGGTGAGACTCCCCCAACATGACAACACAAATATTGTATAATTACGCGTTACACATGGAAAGCCTGGGTAATGATACTCATGAGTATCTAAAATATATACAATGTATTATAAAAACTTTGAGAACATCTTTTAAAGAACAGCATCAAAACTGATAATGATAGAGATAATTAACATCCACTATTAAGCATACGAAAACAAAATACAAGCAGGAGAGGTGGCACTGATATGAATTAATTATCAGCGAGTTTATAGTAGCAATGTATTGAGTTGAAGCGCTTTTAAACTTTTCTTTATCTTAAAAACCCCTAGTAAGCTGAGGCAGATACAGATGCTTCATCCGTCTTTGATTTCAATTTTTTCCAAAATATTCCAAAATTCTTCAGGTTTTTTCGGGTTCATTTTTCATAAAAGCAAATTCTCTCATTGCAAATTCACACAAATTGCGGAATTTTTTATCAATCATTTTGAAAAGTGTATTGTAATCTGTTGGAGCTGCCCAATATCAAGAGTAACTCCAGACTGTGGTACTTCAAGAGAAGTACCAGTAGAAGGATCAGACTCCATTACAAGTACTAGATAATGAGGTCGGTAATGCTAACTTTTATTTAGTTTGTTAGTTGTCTTCCAATCCTTCTATGAGATAACTAGACTACATGATTATATTATCCTTAAATAATAAACTACCTTCCATGATGAGTGGAAGCTCCTTTAATATCCTTTTAAGGAAATATTCTCTATTCAGGAGTATCGTATCCAGAGTCAAGGTTGTAACCTATTGTAGCCTATATTCGGTTAGCGGTTCCAAGTGTCACATCATTTCATTCGTCAATGGGTGAGTGAACAATATCTTAGTCATCCGTCGATCACTAAGTGAACCATCCTACCACACAGGTGTGGCGGTGCCAACATAATCATTCTCAAAAACCAGTTTCAAATTATCCACCGTAGCTGAGTACTTTTCCATTTTCACTTTTAGATTCTTTCCTAATCCCTCTCCTCCTCTTTTTGTTGATGACGAAAACCCAAAATCGATCACTTTGATGTCAACCAAGTCTTTTATAAATACATTTTTATCATCAGAATAAATAAAAACTTTTTCAAGAACCTGAGAGTTGCACTACCAAGAGGCACTTCTGAAGTGTCAATGATTTTATATTTAATGACCCTGTGGGCAACAAATTTGAAATGCATTCGTGTGCAATTGTCAAAATTCAACTTTATGTAGTCTTCGCTCTTCATATTTTGTTCTAGTCTGCATCAGCAAAACGTAATAAGAACAAGCGCTGATTTGTCGGTATTATGAGAGCCCGTGTGCCTAAAAGTTAAATTATTGATTGGTTGATACTTCGCAAAAAGAAGAATACTTGCTGGCTGGAACCGAAAAATTGTAACAATTGTACCCCGCGGTTGTTGTATTCTTCTTCTAAGATCTTGAAGCTTTCCAAAAGAGAGTACTGATTATCTCTCTATATTCAAGAACATTTCCTGTTTCTTCACATTGGATCACAATATCAGGTATGTTTACTATATTTTTTCCAATGGTAACTCGCAATTGTGTTGTGGATGTCAACTGAAAATTTGACCTCCCAATCGAGGGGAAAATTTCAAATATATTCTTCAAAACTAAATGAAAAAAATAATTCAAAAGTGGGCTCATTTTGCATTATACTTACTTCCTGATAAAATTTAATGTATCCCTCAAATTTTTGGATTCTTTGAACATCGATTGTTATAATCTCGCTCAACAACAACGTACTGTCAGCGAGCGGTGCAAAATATAACATAGGAAGTTTTGAATCAGCCCTTCTCTCTGTGCTACAATCTTTAATTGATTTCGAACTTTGTGATTGCTTACAGCTTCCTTCTGTTGTGTCTTGATTGGTACCTGATACTCCATTTGTCGATTGGATTTTTTCTTTTCCCTTGCTCCCAGCATTTTCTGGGAAACACTTATTCATGAATAAAAAGCTTAGGGTGCTAAAGACACCAAAAAAAGTTTACCTCAGAATTATCCAAAATTTCATACAAATCATCAATAGTATCCTAAAGTTTAGCTTTCCATGGCACCTGAACTTGAAAAATCAATACTGGTTTCAGGAAGCGAACCTTTTTCCACTTTGCCTTTGAATTCATCAAAAGCTGCTTTTGATGAATTCAAAGGCAGTTTTCAATGATGATAATCCCTCCGTTTTTGATATAGCTTCTTCCATCTCTGATGTAATTTTCTCCTTTTTTTCTCTGGTTCTTTTTAGTGGGTTTTGAGCAGGGTTGTTTGATGATTGCTGTCTCTTTCGAATTTTTGAAATCAATATTGATCCAATACTTTTTTTTCTTTGTTTTGGACGGAAATTCTTGGCTTCCCATTTAAATAGATAAGTATATTTTCAGATATTGCGTAAGAGGTATTTCTCAGTGATATTGAGTTACCTGCATGGTTTGTAATAAAGCATAGTGGAGTGAATTTAAGAATGTTAGATGAGAGCTGAGAAGGATAATCAGTTTCTTAGAGGAATCTCCCGCAGTTTTGGATCCTGCAGATAAAGGCTTTGTATGGGTAAGCACGTATAACATCAATTAACATATTAAATTAATATATCAATCGCGATATCGTTAATCGTTGTGGTATGGGGGCTGCCAGTGGCTTATTGATAAAATCATAGATATGTATCAACTAATGGTGGCTGAAAGCCAAAAAAATCTACTGATTTGCCAAATATTTCAGTATTTAGGTACTTCTAGGCACTTTTTCGAGCAAAGACTAAAGTGGTGTTAAAAGATAAGCAAAAAGAAAGGAACTTTGATGTGACGAAACTCAATTATGTTTTTGGTTTAACTATCAATATGATGAGCCCACATTGGTTATTGGCTGTAGTTAATAATATACATAAAAAAGTGCAATGTTTTGACCCCTTGCCAGAATCAGGACAATAAATGTTGATGGATTTGCATTATATGACGGAAGAATGGAAAAGTTTATATCCAAAAAATGAGCCCACAGGTTA
Source organism: Saccharomycopsis amapae (assembly GCA_031125765.1). NCBI lineage: Eukaryota > Fungi > Ascomycota > Saccharomycetes > Ascoideales > Saccharomycopsidaceae > Saccharomycopsis > Saccharomycopsis amapae. The sequence goes on from JASTVC010000031.1 coordinate 58,904, forward strand.
TGAGAATATTTACGATTGCCATAGAAAAAGTTCCCCAACAGAGAAATGTGTTCCATTGTGGAGCTTTCGCTTCTATAGGAATAAATTTCTTGAGTAAAGAAGGTGATTTGAAATTCAGGCAAAATGAATGAACAAAAATGACTTATGAAGATCACCAGTCATCTAAAAAATTGATTAAGAAATGAGTAATAATTAATCTAAGAGCCTGTATTATTATTCTTATATGAATGTTAAGTGATAAAGCATCCGATAGATATTTTTTTTGTTTTATATAAAAAAAAAAATGACAGAAACAGATAGATTAAGAGTGAAATAAAAAAAAAACTAGTAATGATGCAAGAATAAAGAAATCAAATCAACAAATTCAACAGGCAAGAAAAATAATAACGAAAATAAAAGAAAGTGAAAAACCAACCACTAGGAAGCCAAAGTAAAGCAAAAGGATCTTGTTTTGTGTTTTAGTATGACGATGCTATAGTGAGTAAGAGAGAGAGAGTATATATATGACAAATGAAACTTGAGAGGATCATTTTGTGCAGTTCTTTTTTTTTTGTTTTTGTGTTTTTTGGGTCCCCTCGTCATATATATTTATATTTATTAATAATGACACAAAGATATTTGGATATTATACAAAATGTGTGGTAAATGCCACCACTTCTTTGTTTGGGGATCACTACTCTTCACTTCTGGCAACTAGTTGCTTTGCCCATTGTCTGGCAATGATTGATACTTTCATGAATTTTCGAGAGGCGTATTTTTTAAAGAATTGCTCGTGAACGATTGGAGACACCAAATATCTAACCAATGATTCCGAGACGTCTGCCAAATCTTCTTGAGTATACCCACCAGAGTAATGGATAAGATTATTATTCCAAGGACCACGCCCCAAGATTTTTCTGGCAACGTACATTGCGGCGGCAGCGGCCATTGATGGTAAGACCCCAATGAACTCGTTATCGACGATGAAAATTTCCAATAAGTACTTCCCCATGGTTCTGGTTCTAACTTCATAATCATCGGCTTTTGAGATTCTTCTGAGGAAGTTCATTGGGTTTGGGTAAGATAAATCGAATTCCAATACTTCGACCACCGCTTTTTCAGCGTCCAAGATTTCTTGTTCTACGTAACCATCATCAGTGACCACCGCATAGTTTTTCACGGATGGCGAGTAAACTTCTTCGTATTTAGCGGCGATGAACAAACAACTGACGGCCAAGAGTTGGAACTTTTCCACTTCGACGGCTTCGACCGACAAGAAGCGATCCATTAAATTGATGGCCAAGAATAAAGTTTCTGGTAATAACTTGAATCTGAGATGGATTTCCACGAGCCAATCGACCAAGATTGTCCGCATCTTTGGCTGGATTCTTGGTTGCATGCTAAAATACCAGTGGTCCGGTACTGTTTTTCTTTCTAATTCGTGTAGATATTCAAAGATTTCGACAACGTACTCACTGACCATTAGTGGGTCGTCGATATCTTCTTCGTCAAGGTCATCCCAAGTGTAGTCAATTCTTGCTCGTTTATCGACCTGGTCGCTGAAGGATTCTGGGGCCGATCTTTTATTGGAGGAGGTTGTAGTTAGTGTGGAGTTACCTATCTGTTTTTCTTGGGTGGTATTTGGGTCTTGGGATTTATCATCCTCGTCATCCTCGTCCTCGTCATCATCTTGTTGTTCTTGTTTGTCATCTTTGGGGATGATTTTGGATGGGAGTAATTTTTCTGAGGCGGGTTTTGGTTTAAGACGATGTGATGAAGAAATATCCGACTTGATATGGACTTGACGGTCTTTTCTGGAAGGTGCTGACTTACGGGAATCTCTGGAGAATGATTTTCTGGTAGTGGTTAATTTTGTTGTTGTTGATAATGATGACGACTGGTTGGTGGTGGTGGATGTATTGTTATTGAGGTTTGTTAAGGCACTTCTTCTGAGGAGGGTGGAAGACGAAGAGGATTTGATATTTTCTTGGGTTGGGACGTCTTTTTGTCTGGAGGAGATTGGGTTGGGGTTGGCCAAGTTTTCGTTTGTTCTCAGAACGACATTTTTATTCTAGAAAGGTGTTAGTGGGGGAGGAGGGCAATGATAATAGATGATGATGATGATGATGATAATAATATACGTACCGTCATGATGATATATCGAGGAGATATTTAAGATAGATGAGACAAAACAAGAGATAGTATCACTGGGATGGAACAACAACAACAGAATAAAATAAAACTTGGTTTTTGTTTTAGAGAAAAAAAAAAGCGCGATCAGATAGAAAAAAAAGAGAGAGAGAGAGAGATACAGACACTTAAAAAAAACAACAACAACAACAACAACAAATGGTTAATATGACAATAATAGTATATAGCAGGTATTGAATAGTGGTAGGAAATGAGAAGGAGAGGAATTTGTGATGATGGGAAAGTGATTGTTATGAAGATAATCCTGGGATTGAGATATTGTTATGGTGTTGTGTGTATATATAATGTGTGTTGTTATTTTGTAGGACAATTGCCAAAAGCAGAAAAATGTTTTTTTTTTATTTTTCTCTCAGAAATTTCTTCCGTCTCTCAAACACACACACACACCCCAAAAAAAAAAACACAAAAAATTAATAAAAAATAAAAAAAATAAAAAATCCCCCCACGCGTAGTGTCACCCGGCGGTCTCTCATTCAAGTATTATATACCACCGGCACGGGTGACAGACAACATTACCATCCTTCCCAGCCATTTCTTTCCATCTTGTATCTGCCGGCGCTTACTCTATATCTACAACAATAATAGAGCTATATAATACACGATAGGATATAATACACGATACTATATAATAATGTTAATATACTAATATAACACATAACATAACAGAATATAATATAATATATATATATGAATAGCATACGATGGATAATCCCCCCCTTCCAATCGCCCAGCACCGCTAATTTTCTGCGTGCCTGCAGGAGGCCTATATATATAATGAACAAGAGATCCTGTCAGCGCTTAATTTGATTGATATTTATACATATATATTCAATATTCCCTTGTCCTTTCCATTCTTTTCATCCTTTGTTATCGTTACATGTCACATTGATCTTCTTCACCACCACCTCCATGATATATAGTATCCTCCCCCTCCTTCTATTCCTCCCTCTAACATCGTCTGCCCAATTGTCTGTTGCCTGGCCCTTCAACAGCCAACTCCCGTTTGTCGCCAGATGTGACTCCCAATACTCGTTCTCCTTGGCGTCTACAACTTTCAACAACTCATCCCCTGTAGAATACTCCATCAAAGATAACCCTTCGTGGCTATCCATCTCCTCCGATGGTACCCTCTCAGGTACCCCAGACTCGTCGTCATCCAAAATAATCCAATTCGACATTCTCACCAACAATTCCCAGTCAGAAGAAGCATCTTTACAACTATCCATCAACCCTCCTCCTCAATTAGTCTCCACCGACTCCATAATCTCCCAACTATCCCATTTCGGCTACACCAACGGCAATAACGCCCTCATCATCGTCCCCGGATCCCAATTCTCATTCTCGTTCGATAAACTGAAAACTTTCCAGAAAAACCCTTCCAATGGCAATGACATTGTCGCCTACTACGGTCTCTCTGCTAACCGTACATCATTACCACCATGGATTGAATTCTCCACTTCTGGCAACAATTTGACCTTCTCCGGTACCGCCCCTACCATCAACTCAAATATCGCCCCATCGATCGAATATTCTTTCGACTTGATCGCCTCAGATTACCCAGGTTATTCCGGGGTCGTTGCCAATTTCGCAATCTTGGTCGGCGCTCATCAATTGTCTACAACTTCTATTTCCCCATTGCAGCTTGAAATTTCCTCGGATCATGCCGATTTCGACATTTCTTTACCTCTAGAGTCAATCCTCCTAGATAACCAACCCATTGTTATGGCAAACATTTCCCAAATTGTTCTCGATGATGCCGCCCCATCTTGGGTTCAAATCAATACCACAGACGCCACACTTTATGGCGATATCCCTACCAACACCGTCGTGGAAACTCCATCAAATTTTACCGTGACCGTTTATGATACCTACCAGGACTCTGTATCTCTTACGGTGCAAATAGTGTCTAACCTGACCACTACAAATACCACCACCACCACCACTACTGGCAATACTACCACCTCATCTACTTCAATCTCAACTACATCACTGTCTAGTACAGGCATTTTCCAATCATCAAAAGTTCCCTCAGTAGTCGATGCAACAAAGGGAAAATGGTTTCAATATTCTTTGCCGTCCTCAATGTTTGTCGACCCAACTTCAACCAACATCACCGCCATCTTCTCTAGTGATTGGTTAATGTACCACAGCTCCAACTGGTCGTTCACCGGCCAAGCTCCAACTGGTAAGAATTTCCTGGATATCAATATCACTTTGAATGGTTACCATTCTGCAGCGTCTCGTAGCGTTATTATCAAGCGCGACCTCGACCAGGTAACATTTACAATCCATGGAATCTCTCAATCTGCAATCTCCAACCGCACAAAATTGGCAATTATTTTGGCCACCGTCATTCCTGTTTGCTTGCTTCTTATTCTCATCTTTTTCCTTTATCGTCGCCACAGAAAAGACAATTCTCAAATTGATATTGAAACACAATCTGTCAATTCAACTTCATCAGTAACTAAAGAAAAGCACTTTGATCAAAGTTTCAACACTGATGACCAAGATTTAACTGTCGCCAAAACTATAAGCAACCATTCCCTTAATGATGGCCTGGAATGCAACGAGGATTCGAAAATCGAGCAATTCAATAACAGTCTACTGTTAGGATACTCTCAACAAATGGAAGACCTGTTATCCCATAATGATGTTGCTAATTGGCAAATAATCCGTGACTCCTCTTCCCTCACAAACAAATCATTGGCCAACAACAACAACCATTCTCCAAAAGCTCAAAAATCAAGAATCGATCATCTTTCTAAAGTGGCTAGTAATATCATCAACAGCGCCGAAAAAAATGCCAACCATAGCGATGCCGCATCTGTTGCATCTTCTACTACTGCTACAGATGTTGCCACTGCTTTCGAATTCACCGAGAAATTCGATGATGATTACTACCCCGATAATTCTGAGAAGGAGAAAAATATTCCAGACTCTCGTGATACTTCTGGAACTGCAGGGGCTGACTCTATGTCTCATGGCAGCAGCTTTGAATCTCAAGGTGACCAATTCGTGGATACTGTCGAGTACCAACAACCAGAAATGCATTCTACTGACAATTTGCTTGCTTTCCCTAGTGACTTGTCGTCCAACGATTTGAGTTCTGAGAGTCGGGGATCAGTGCCAAAATCCAACAGCCTTAATGCGGTTAATGGTAGAGTGAAAAGTTTCTTCACTGACTCTCAGAAATCTGCTGGGAATGCTGGTAGTGGCAGTAGTTCTAAACCTCTTGGCACCGCAGGGATCCCCCGCAAATCCTGGAGACACGTCGTTGACTCCACCAGGCTGAGATTTACTGGCTCAAGACGTCAAGAAAGTATCAATTCTTTAGCCACCGTTGCTACCGATGAATTGTTTTCAGTTCGTCTTGTTGATGATACCCGCCAATCATTGGCCATGAATAATGACGCCACAGGATTGAATCGTCGTGATAGTGGGAATATTAAAAAGTTGGATTCCGAAGGGAACATAGTCAGCAATGGTACCAGAGAGTCCAACTGCCGTGATTCTTATTCATCAGATGCCAGCTCAAATTATCAAGAAAGTGTGAGCAGCCCGAGCCAACAAGGAAGAATGTCTAATCTTGATGTACTTGCCGAAGAAGAAGCTCATAGCGATGCGTTGAATCTTAGTGCTGAAGTGGGTAGAAACGCTAATGATTCTGGACTTAGTGGGGTGTCTGGTTACTCAGCCGGTGGCAATAGTAATAACGTTGCAAAGACCATGTTGATGTATTACTCAGAAGCCGCTAGAGCCCAAAAAGCCAGTCATTCTAGAAAGCGTAATCTTAGTCAAACGTATTCATCTTCACTGAACCTGCATTCGAAAGCCGGACTGCAATCTTATAGCTCTGGCGTCAGCAAACACAACCCAGAGGACTCTTTCTCATTCGATGCTGGGAACCCTTTGCCGGTTATTTATTCGCCAGATCCTGCGAACCATGTTGACTCAAATTTTGGAATTCCAAAAAGAAACCCGAGTCGTACCATGAACTCTGCAGCTGCCGCTAGAAAACGTCACTTAAGCGAAGTTTCTAGTAGTACAGGGACCTCGAATTCCGAATTCAATTCGTCTTCTTATTCCTCTTCAGATGATCCTGGTGCCTCGATTTCCATCACTTCTCCACCATTATATGCAACTAACCAAATGAATCCTCACCACAACAATGATACCATCTGCCATCCGAATTTGAGTGTCAACTCAGAAGACCTCAACCTTTCAATTCCTGCATTATCTCCTGGTCTGGAAAATACCGAAGACGAAGTGATGGCTTTTGGATTGAGGAATCTACGTAATAACCCGGGGTCCCCCGAACCAGTGCTCGTGGAATTTTGTGGCCAACAACAGGTGTCGCATCATAAGAGGTCCAGAAGTAGTATGAATGGGAAGAGTGATAAAAGTGGAACTGTTGAGTATGGTAATACTGAAGATTTTTGATTGAAAATTTTTTCAGTAGACGTGGTATTTTTCCCCTCCGTTGTTTACATCATGTCAAATACATTGTTACTCATAACCCCATCAACCACCATTATTTATATTTCAGATTTTCTTATTTCAATTTTTCAGCATAAACAGGTATTTGTGCGTTTGCTATTTTGTACAATAATTGGGTGTTTTTATGTGTTTTCTTTATCTTTGTTTGTGGTTTTCCGTATTTTTTTCCCGTTTACTTCTAGATGTTGAAAGTTTCTTTAATGTATTAATAAGTTTTATATTAAATTGATTGTAGGATGGAAATTTTTATCCGATTTGATGGTGTTTTTTTTTTCCGCATTGATGCATGTTGGACGTTTGAGTCGCTTGATTTGTGCAGGATATGCGATATTTGTAGTGGTTTTTCAGATATATTAATATTGATATATTGCATTAGCTGATATACAACAGGATAATTTATATTAGTATTATAATATAAAAGAGGAAAGCAAGATATAGTACAAACATTAGATGAGTTAATTTGTAATAAGGGAAGACCATCAAGATATTTCAAAATCATTGAGATAACAGATAAATGAGAATTGCAAGCCTTATAAGCCCCAGCTCTCTGATAATCCAATGATATCATTAACGTCTAGTCTATTGTAGGCGAGATCCAATTGTTTCAAACACTTCATATCATCTAGGCCTTTAATTTTTGTGATACGATTATGCAACAACAACACTCTTTCCAACACTTGGCAACCTTGCAAGTTTTCTAATACAGAGATTTTATTTCCCAGAAGGTTTAAATTCTTGAGCCTGCTGAGATGGTCTAGTCCGGTGATTTGGTCAATGGAATTGTCCAGCAAATCAAGCGATGTCACCGCCGGTAAGGTATCGAGCCCCTGGATCGTGGATAATCTATTATGATGAAGTCGCAATTCCACGAGCTTCGTCAACGGCCCAAGGGTGATAATTTCCTTTATCATGTTGGCAGATAAATCGAGGAACTCAAGGTTATCGAACCCGTAGAAGCCCATGATTTTCTTGATCCCGTTAGTGGAAAGATCAAGGGTTTTCAAGCTTTCCAAGTTAGTGATCTTGGAAATATCGATAATGGAGCACCTGGTCAATTTCAAAGTTTGTAACTTTGCAGCGTGTTGGATCGACGGGATGGGAATGGCACTGGACCCCACGAAGAGTTTTTTAAGTCTTGAGAATTCCACAGTGATTTCTAAAGTTCCGGGCCCGTTCTCGACTATTTCTAAAGTCTCGAGAAGACCACAACCTGGGAACCATTGGAGCTGGCCAATACTGTTACTGACCAAACACATTTCAAAAGGGGTGGCGATTTTCGGTAAATTTGGCATCATTGGTAATCGACAACCAATGAGTTCGATAATTTTAAGATCAACACAGTTCTGCAAGTGGCATGATCCGTCGATTTGTCCCATTAGACAGAGTCGTTGTAAATGAGGGAGATTAATTCCCGACAGTAGTTTTATGGTGCCTGAGAAGTTCTCTACTTGGAGAAATTGGAGATGGGGAAGGTACCAATGATCTATATGCGATACCGTGAATTGTCCTTTGGGTAAAAGTTTCAATTCAGTTAATGATGGGAAGGAATGGCTTAAATCATGGAGATCGAATGAAACATGGGCGTCAAAAAACATTGATAATTTCGATAATTGCGGGAACTCCGACCGGGAATTAATGATTGCATGATGATGTGATGCCAACGTTTGTAGTTTGGTGGGGTTGAACCCAAATTGAAGGGTACTGTTAGTGTTTATTGGATTATAGTATAAGTTATCAATAGGAGTGTTGAGACAGAAGTCAAAATTGGTGTTGAGGACCTTCAAATTGGGGAGACCGTTGATAAAGTCGACGACCGCCCCGGTGATTTCTGGCGATGAGTTCGGAGACGGCGAAGGTAACAACCTGGTGGTGCACGATGATGCATCAAGATCCAAGCGAAACACGACGGATTTGATGAAATGCTTGACGTTACAGAGTTTCTGAAGATCCCTGGCCCGTACTTCCAATCGTTGTAAAAACAGCGATACTTGGATATCGATGGTGGTCTGGTGGGGGATTCCGATCACCGGGAGGTGTAGGGTCTGGCAGCACAGTTTATTGTTATTGTTATTGGGAGGGTCAAGTGACGCCACGATAGCGAGTTTCTCAAAGAGAATGTAATCGACACAGTCTCCAAGAGATGGAGGAAGGTGGTGGTGGTGAAGGATGGTGTTGTGGATGGTCACTAACTGAGTCTTGTTGACCAAGCCAAGGATCTTGAAGATGACCTCATTGGGGAGGTCGATGATGGAGAAGGCCATAAAGGTTGCGGGAGAGGGGGCCTTTTGAGGAAAAGGTTTTGGATAGTGAGGGGGAGGGAGAGTGTTAGCTCAGCATTCTTGCAATGGCAATGCAGTGTGTTATTACTCAGTGGGAGATGTATATTAATTATTACAAATTGGTTTTTTTTTTGTCTATTGGTTTTTTTTCTGATAAGTTGTTTTTCCACTACGAGGATGCTCCCAGTGTTAGTGGATACTACGAGAGACCTAATAATAACCAATAGTAACAACATACAGCACAATAACATTACACCCAACAATGTAATAAAATGCTTCCAACGAAGAAGAAATCCATCGGATGATGAGGACTATCAGGAGTGCCAGACCCCCTTTGTTCGCAGCCCTGGCGATAGGCGGGGACCAGCGTTAAAACCACCACCGGTTCCTTCTCGTTATTGCGGCGCATCTTCTTCTTCTCTTCTTCTTCTTCTTCTTCTTCTTCCTGGTTTAATCATCACCCCCACCACCGCCATGCTCAGGACTCTTGTCAGAAGATCCTCCCCCGTCGCCCATCGCGTGGGCTACCGCCATTTTTCCCGTTCCCTTATCACTGCCCAAGGCAAACCCGAGGTCAGTGACTACCTCGACAAGGCATCGGAGGCCCCAGACGCTTCAGCAACCATCCTCAACGACTTGATTCACGAAGCTAAAAGAATCCAGCTGGAAAACAAGAAAGCCACCTGGTTCCAGGCCTTGACCGAGCGTCAGAAACAGTTGGCTCTGGGGAAAGTCCTTGACTCATTCTCTTATACCACCGCCGGCACCACCGACATCAAAGAAAAGAAAAGGGCCGACTCGTTCTCGTTCTTGTTGTTGCCATTCAAAGAAGATCAATGGTTGTTGGATTCTTACATCAACGCGTTTGGTAGACTCAAAGTTGGCCAATTGTTCCAAGACCTTGACGCGTTGGCGGGGACCATTGCTTACAAGCACACTGCTCCTGCAGAACCAATGATTGTCACCGCCAGTGTGGATCGTATTTGCATGTTGCAGAGAGTCGACGAGATCTCTAAGTACAATTTGATGGTGTCTGGTTCAGTGGTATGGGTGGGCCGCTCGTCCATGGAAATTAGCATCAAGGCCAGTTTCACCGAAGATGCCTTCCCTCCAGAATCGGAAATCACCGAGGACTTCGTCAAGGATGAAAATGTGTTTTTGTCCGCCAACTTTACCTTTGTTGCCAGAAACCCAGAAACCCACCGCTCTACCCCGATCAACAGATTCTTGCCACTTAATGAAAAAGAATGGGTCGATTACACCAGAGCGGAATCACACAATGCCGCGAAGAAGTTGAGAGCTAAGGAAAAACAATTGACCACCAACATCCCAACCACCGAGGAAACTGAATTGATGCACAATCTTTGGAAAGCCTCGACTAAATTGAAGGAAAAAATCGCCGACACCGGAGTCAAACCAAAGAACTTGGCGTTCATGAACGATACTGTGTTGAAGTCTGTGATGTTTATGCAACCTCAGTACCGTAATCGTCACAGTTATATGATCTTTGGGGGTTACTTGATGAAACAAGCTTTTGAATTGGCGTACTGTAACTCTGCTGCGTTCTCCCACGCCCCACCAAGATTCATTTCTCTTGACGCCACCAGTTTCACCAACCCGGTCCCGGTTGGCAGTGTATTGTACCTTAAATCTAAAGTGGTATACACCGAGCACATTCCCGAAAGTGATCCGGAAGCTGAAGCTGCTAACCACAGCGATGCCATTGCTTCCGATCCTCACACCACCGACGCCCAACTTGATGAATACTTCAAACTTTACGGGTCTTCGCAATTCACCAACATGTCCAGTGATCCAAAAGATTTCCTTAACAGACCAGGTACTATTGTTCAAGTCAAAGTCGACACCAGTGTGAGATCATTGAACCACGACGCCCACCAAAAGACCGGGACGTTTATTTACTCATTCTTTGTGCCAAAATACTCTTATGAAAATGAGAATCTCGGGGTGGGTAATCAAACCGTTGCCAGTGGTAGAGAAGTTAAGAATGGTCATTACGCGGTGGTTCCAGAAAGTTACAGTGACATGATCAATTTCATTGAAGGGAAGAGAAGAGCAAAAGAAACTGCGGAAAGTTTCAAGCAATGGAGAAGAAACCTTTGAATGATGAGAATAATAAGTGTTCAATATTCAGTATAATAATATATTAATATATAATGTCGAGAAGCAAAGAATGTAGAAGAAGAAGAAGAAGAAGAAGAAGAAGAAGAAGAAGCACCGGGTACCGTACCCCACTCTCTCCACTCTCTCCACCAGTATTTTTTTTTTTTCTGCGTCTCCCCACTTTTTGCTGTTTCTGTCAGAAATCATTGGCACATTGTTAATTCTCTTATATAAGACGTGTTTCCCCCCTATTGTCATTCCCACACCTCCAAAAACAAATCCCCAAGGAATTTTAATCTCAGTATTCATATAAATAAGTACAAAATGTCCGCTTACAAACACTGGGACTTCAGCAACGTCGACCTTATCCTCGCTGCCTTGAAATCCACCGTCGCCTCCAACCCCCTGCTTGCATTGATCGAGTCTGAAAAAGTGCTTCTTGACAAAAACGCCATCTTGGACCCCCGTCGCAAAGTCATAGTGATCTCTGGTGGTGGCGCCGGCCATGAACCATTGCACGCTGGTTTTGTCGGTGACAATTTCTTGAGTGCCGCGGTTGCTGGGAACATGTTTGCTTCCCCATCCACTAAACAAATCTTGTCGGCGATCGTCACCATCGCCGACTTGACCAAATCGCACGGTTTGCCACCAAAAGAATTCTTGATTATCGTCAAGAATTACACCGGGGACGTGTTACATTTCGGGCTTGCCTTGGAACGGGCCAAGAGTTTGGGGCATGTTGCCGAAATGGTGATTGTTGAAGACGACGTTTCTGTCGGCAAAGCCAATGGTGGATTGGTGGGTAGAAGAGCCCTTGCTGGGACCGCGTTGGCCCATAAAGTGGCTGGGGGTCTTGCTGCTCAAGGAGAAGACCTCAAGACCGTGGTGGCGGCAGTGGAGAAATTCATTGGCAGTATGGTGACCATTGGGGCATCATTGGACCATTGTTCTCTTCCCGGTAGAAAAGTCGCCACCGAAGAGGAAGAAGAGGAAGAAAACGCTAACAAGTTGCCATTGGACCAATGTGAAATCGGTATGGGTATCCATAATGAAACCGGGGTCAAAAGAATCAAGATCCCTCATATTTCTGAGTTGGTGGCGGAATTGTTACAATACCTTTTAAGTCAAGATGATGCCGACCGTAGTTATGTGAATTTCAAAGATTCTGATAAATCCGTGCTTTTGATTAACAATTTGGGAGGTACTTCTAACGTGGAATTGTTTGCCATTGCCGAAATCGTGTTGGAACAATTATCTTCCATTTACAAAATCACTCCGGTTAGAACTTATATTGGGAATTTCGTCACCTCTATTAATGGTAATGGATTCTCCGTCACTTTAACCAACCTTGAAGTGGCCGGCGGGGAGAAATTCATCATTGATCAATTAGATAAACCTTCCAACTGTGTTGGCTGGAATTCTGGCATCCAATGGCCATCCAAGACCCAAAAGATTCCATCAATTCTCAAGCATCCAACCACCGATGTCCTGAGCACCACCAGTGCCGTGACTTCTCACTTGAAAATTGCCCCATCCATAACCAGCAACGTCCTTAAGTCTGCGATTACCAGGGTTCGCCAACTAGAACCAAAAGTTACTAATTATGATATCATTGCCGGCGATGGCGATTGCGGGGAAACCTTGCTTGCTGGGGCCGATGCAATTTCCAAAGCTTTGGACGACCCAACCTCAACTCTTGCCACTCACTTGGATGACCCAGTGGCCGTGATTTTCGAACTTGCTAACCTTTTGGAAGACTCCATGGGCGGGACTTCTGGGGGTTTGTACTCGATTTTTATGTCGTCTTTGGCCAAATCGTTGAAACTGGAATCTCAATCACAAACCTCTCTCACTACCACCACCTTTGCCGCAGCATTATCCGGCGCGTTGGAATCGCTTTTCAAATACACCCGGGCTCGTGCGGGGGATAAGACCTTGATCGATACGTTGCAACCATTTGTCGAGGCATTATCCACCACCTCCGACCTCCATGAAGCAAAAAACGTTGCCATCCGTAGTGCCAAAGCCACCAAAAAGTTGGACGCCAAGTTTGGTAGAGCTTCATACGTGTCTAAAGATGAATTGAAGAAATCTTATGCTACCGGTAGTGGGAAGGCCGGGGCCCCAGAGGATTTGGAGGCAGAAGATGATGAAGAAGGGGTTCCTGACCCAGGTGCCATTGGGTTGGCAGCAATCATTGATGGGGGTGTCAAGGGTTTTTTTAAAAAGTGAAGTGGATAGTTGAACTTTTTCAAGTATAGGAAGTTTTGCATATTGCTTATTCATTGATTTATTTGTTAATTTTTTTTTTCCGCGTCGGTTTATAAATTGATTGAAATAATATACTTTATAAGTATGGTTGTCTCAGTGTGTTGATATTATTAAGAGGTTTGTAGCTACAGTTATTTGTTGGTGTGTTAATAGAATTCAAACCATTTATCAACAATAATATATCGCTAATGTGATTATTTTCTGCAAAATTCTATAATGGATATACATATTTATTATCAAGTCAAAATTTCTCTTGATAGGAAATGATATCACAATATATACACTTCTAATCTATAATACAAAACAAGATCCCTACCGTCTAAATCTTCCAAATCTTCCACCCCCTCTTTTCTTCAATTTATACCGCTTGAAATTCTTATTGATCACTGCCTGGCCAGTGGATTTCAGATTAGTAACTTCCCGAATAACATCCTCCGCAATATACTCTTCATCCGAATCATTCACTTCTTCCTCACCTACTTCCTCTTCTTCGTAAACTTCTTCTTCTTCTTCTTCTTCTTCTTCTTCTTCTTCTTCCTCTTCTTCTTCTTCTTCCTTTTCTTCCTCTTTATTGTGATTTATAGAGAAAATCGTGGTGCTTGTAGAAGCCGCCGTTGAGGCTGGACTAGAGTGTGCCGCTCCATCTAATTGTCTTTGCTTCAATGAAGCAATCTTACCAACAATTTCATCATCGTCGGTAATATTGGCTTCTTCGAAGTTTTCTCTACTCTTCATCTTTACTCTTCTAGTTTGACGTTTCACTTTCTTCTTCTTTTTCCAATATGCGGTCTTATGATCATCTGGTCCAACATTACCCCCAACTGTCGACACAGTTTCCTCTTCTTCCAATTCATTCTCAAATTCATTTTTAGGCCGCCCCATATCACCCGTGAGCTCAAACCTATCTGTCGGTTCTAACATCCCGTTTTCTATATCCTCTCGCTCGATATCTGCTAATAGCTGCTGTTCCTTCAAATCCAGAGCAATCTCCAATTGCATTTGTTCGTCATCGGCTATACTGTGTTGTTTTAGTTTTTCAACTTCCTGGAAGATTTCACTAAGCGACCGGCGCTTAAGCCCTTTATCACGTTTGAAAGTGATTCGGTTCTGATACTTGAATACCGAAGGAGATATTAATTTAGTGTCGCTACGACACGGGCTTTTCTCTGGTGACTGGATTGATATGGTAGCCCCTTGGGATAGGTACCTTGGGGTCATTTCCACCGGTTTTGTAGGAGATCCGTGATTTGGAGTTTTCAAGGGGGATCTTAGGATTTTATTATGAGTTGGAGTGCTGTATTTATCAAGAGTCAACTTGGTTAATTTGGAAGGTCTTAGGAATAGCCCACTAGGCTTTTTCTTGGGAGTCACCATGGTGGTGGTCTCATCATCATCGCTATTGATTTCACTGAAATCGATCTTCCGTTTTGCAGTTGGGGTGAGGGTGATGACTCGTGAAACCGATGGGGATCCTTCGACATCTTTGGTAGGAGTGGCGAAATCAGATGGTGCATTAGTGACCCCTGAGTTCTCAAATATCCCGAGCAATCGGCCGTTCAATTGTGGGGTTGGTCCAAGTTCCACCACCTGTTTGCTAGGAGACTCTTCTGGTGATTGGTGATGCGATCTGCTATCGGGAGAAGACTTGTCGGGGGTGCGTAGGCCAAAAGTGTTGACGAGTTCCTTCGATCTAGGAGGTCTGTGGGCGGGATCTTTAGAATGGTGATGATGGTGCAGTGATCTATGGTGAGTCTCTGGTTTCTCATTGCCATACCTCAACGCTTTATACTCTTTGTATTTCGATTCAATCTCTGGATGGGCTTTGATGTCTGCTTTGGACGGTTTCCGATCATGATCTTTGGTGAATTTTTTTTCCCAATCCTTGAGAGATCGTTTCAAAGTTTCCAACAGCATTGTTCACTACAATAATGGTAATATTGAGAAAAGAAGAAGGGAAAACAGATGAGTAGGAGACGCGAAACCAATTTTATTTTATTTATTTACATTTCCTCCCACGTGAGTGAAAAAAAAAACGCGACTTTTTTTTTTGGTTTGTTTGAATCTCATCAAACATCAATCAAACATCATTTGAATCCTATTATCACGACAAAAAAAAAAAAAATGTCGCCCAAGAAATATTTCCAAGGGTACAATGTTCTCGTGGTCCAGTCTTCCCAATTCGAAGGCCCCAAATTCGAGGAGATTCGCCTACAGCTAACCAAATTCGGTGCGTCTTGCATCACCAACATCGATAATAATCCGGCAGATCGCTTTGGGTTATCACATATCATCGCCACCAATACTGATTTCCCAGAGTATCAGTTTGCCATTGACCATATGATCCCCATGGTCACACCCGAATGGGTTGAAGATACCATTTCCCAGACCCGGTTGGCGAGTCTCCGGCCGTATTCTATCGTACCTCACCATTTCCTTCGTGGGGTGTTTGCCACCATCAGCGATGATATCCCATCGGGGGACCGCCAAGTGTTGGAGGCAATAATCATAGCCCATGGAGGTCATTGTGCCACTGCGGTCACCAAGTTCACCACCCATGTGGTGGGGGCAACCACCGGTAGTGATGCGTTCATCATCGCCCTGCTGGTGCCGGAGAAGCGAATCAGTTGTGTGTTGCCCCAATGGGTCGACGAGTGTATTAAGGCCAGACAACACGTCGACGAGCAAAAATACCTGTTACAAGGATTAGAGTACCAACACTTAGAGACTTTCAATGAAAAAGTATACGAACAGGGCGCCGACGATGTGGAGATGGAAATTAAAGAATATTTACAGGAGAAACAGTTCTACTTATCTAATGATTTGCATTTAGGGTTACGGACGAGAAATGTGTTGGAATCATTAATTGTCCATGGTGGAGGGAGGATTATTTACGAAATCAACCCTGGAGAAAAGAATTGTTATATTGGCAATTATCGTGCCGGGTTGGATTACGTACGAGCCTCGAAAGTTGGGAATACCGTGGGAAATATGACGTGGCTAATGTCGATGATCTCCATGCAAAAATACCATTCTCCACTAAGTAATATGCTTTATTATCCAGTGAGCAGGACAGGATTGCCGGTATTTGAGAACTTGATTTTCGCGGCTACGAATTACAGTGGAGACGGTCGTGGGTACGTTGAGGCGTTGATTGAAGGATTGGGGGCGAAGTATTCTAAATCTTTGACGACAAAAGTCGATTACTTGATTTGTTCTAAGCCTGGGGGTGCAAAATACGACGCAGGGTTGCTTTGGGAGAATGTCAAAGTAAGGAACCATCATTGGTTAGAAAAATGTTATAAAGAATGGAGGATGGTGAAAGATGATGATGGAATGGATATTAGAAATGCCGAAAGTGAAAAGGACATGTTGGGGCAAGTGAGTTTTGATGATGATAGTATTAGAAAGTTTTGGGACGTTAATTATATGAGGAAGCAAGAAACCAGGGAAGAAGAGGTTGAGAATAGTGATGGTAGTGAAGGGATCATTGATACCCAAAAAAATATCGCTGACAAGGAAATAGTCATTGATGACAAAATAATCGAAGACAAAAAAGAGGATAATGAAAAACTTGAGCAGGAGGAAATCGTCAACAAGGATTATAATGAACAGGAGAAGAAAGATGAAGAAAAGAAAGATGAAAAGAAGAAAAATGAAGAGAAGAAAGAGGAAGAGAAGAAAGAGGAAGAGGAAGATGATAAGTTAAATAGTAAAAAAGAAAAAACTGATGCCAAAGAGTTAGAAAATAAATCTTCAAAAGTAAAAAATGAGTCACCACCAGAAAATAGTACACCAAATGCGCCTTCTTCTGAATATGCCATTTTTCCCCCTATCTATGGAGGAAGAAAAGCCGCCAAAAAAGCCGCTGAGAAATTGCATTCTGATATCGAAGATCTAAACAAGTTCCAAAAGCAAAGATTAAGTAAAAGCATTCCAAAACTTCCAGAAGAAGTTGCGGAAGCTGAAAGACTCAAACAATTGAAACGGAAATCGCTCACTTCAGATATCATTAGTACTCCTTCAAAGAAATCAAAATCGAAAAATAAATTACTCGATCTCCAGATCGTCACCACCGGGTGTGATGACATTACTGGGACGGATTTGCGAATGCTCCAATCACTTGGGGTTAGCGTTGCCAAAGATCCAGCCGATGGTAATACCATAATCGCCCCGCGAATAATGAGAACCGAAAAGTTTTTATCGGTATTGGCTAATGGTCCAAAATATATCCTTCACCCGAAATTCATTGAAGATCTCCTTAAAAACGGCAAAGAAGTTGATCCTGAAAAATATCTGCTTGATCATTACGATTCCGGAGCGCAGAACGAGTTGGGGATCAGCGTGGACGAATTATTGAAAAGATGGCAAGACCGGAACACCAGCGGGGAGAAATTGTTCAGTGGAATCCGGTTCAATATTACCGGGGCGGTTCCAGGAGGTCCCTCGGTGCTCAATCGAATATTGGGGGCCCATGGTAGTGAAGCAAAAGTGAAGTTACTTAAAAGTGCTACTGCAGTAAAGCCTAAACAGTTAGAGTACTGCGATGATGAGAAAAGGTGTTATTTGATCAGAAAAGGTGCAGAGGAACGTCTGGAGGCCACGGTGGTAGAGAAATTCGAACAAGTTTGTGAGAAGCAAAAGAAGGAGGGGATTGTTGTGGAATGGCAGTGGGTGGTGAGGTCGATTTTCTCGCTGGAGTTGAAGATGTCGTAGTTGTTTTGTATACAGGGTGTAATCGGATGAATAGATTGCTATAATGCGGACTGTAAAGATTATTGAAGTTGTAAGAAGAGGCAGAGGGATGAATATTACAGAATGGCTGTAGACGTAGAGGAAACAGCGTAGTCATGCTCCGCCAATAATGATATGATTGTGCCAAATTATGGGGATCATAGAGTCAACTGCAACCGCGGAATTTTTTGTTGCTGCCAAACGATAGTAATTTGTATGCACAGAAAATTGAGCCCACTGGGTGAATAAAGCCAATCCACCAGGACGAAGATATAACAGAAAAAAAAGGAAATATCAACGTAAAGACACCGTACCAATAACAGTCGATATCAACCGGGGACGGCTGTTCGGTGTGAGGCATTTGCCTGTCAAAATTGAACAAGTGAAGGGGTTAAGGACCCTTCGCCCTCGCCCTCGCCCTCGCACCCCCACACAAAATGTCTGTATAAATACCGCCTTCAACCACTCTCATTTTTAGTTTTACTTTCATTGTTGCTTTTCTTCCTCAATTATCCTCCCCAATTCCTCCAATCATTATTACAAAACAGAAATGCCGTCCGTCAATCCTTCCGTGGTTCTCAAGAAGAAGCAAGACATTGTCTTTGAAGATAGACCGGTGCCTGAGCTACATGATCCACATTTTGTGAGAATCGCCATCAAGAAAACTGGGATTTGCGGGTCCGACGTCCACTACGCTCAAAATGGTGAGCTTGGCCCATTTGTGGTCACATCCCCAATGATATTGGGTCATGAATCTTCCGGGGTGATTGTCGAAGTTGGATCTGCTGTTACTACCGTCAAGGTTGGCGACAGAGTGGCAGTGGAGCCTGGGTACCCATCGCGTTATTCCAAAGAAACCATGAGAGGTCTTTACAACTTGTGTCCGCACATGGCCTTTGCCGCCACTCCTCCATACGACGGTACGTTGGCAAGATATTTCACCGTTCCTGAAGATTTCGTCCACCCTTTACCTGACAATGTTTCATTTGAAGGTGGTGCTCTCTGTGAACCTTTGGCAGTTGCTGTCCATGCTAACAAGTTGGGAAACACCACTTTTGGGTCTTCAGTATACGTGTTTGGTGCTGGTCCAATTGGTTTGTTGATCACTGCCACCGCCAAGGCGTATGGGGCTACTGATATCTTGGTGATTGACTTGTTTGATGAAAAATTAGAATTGGCGAAGAAATTGGGGGCCACTGCAGTGTACAACTCCGGCAACGATAAAGGAGTTGCTCAAGCAGATATTGTCAAGAAATTACACCAAACCTATTTTGTTCCCGAGGTTGTTTTGGAAGCTACTGGTGCCCCACCGTGTATCCAAGTCGGAGTGGCTGCTACTGGTAATGCTGGGACTTATGTCCAAGTGGGAATGGGTGGGAACGAAGTCAATGGGTTCCCGATTGGTGCCATTGGTGTGACAGAGGCGGTGATTAAAGGATCTTTTAGATATAATTTCGGGGACTACCAAGATGCAGTGAAGTTGTTGGCCAGCGGCAAAGTGGACGGCAGTTTGTTGATCACCCACAGATTTGCATTCAAGGAAGCTATCAAGGCTTATGAGTTTGCTGCCACTGGTAAAGGTATCAAGATTATGATTGATGGCCCAACCGACGACGATTAGGGGTATCTTTTTTTATTATTATTGATATATAGTATTATATTATATTGAGAAAAGCTTCTACTTGATTTGTGTATATTGTCAATGGATATTGTGCCGTCTTTTGAAATAATGGCTTATATTTAACCAATGAAAACGTCAAGCGATGAGTAAGTGGCAGAAATCTGGGGTAAAAAAAAAAAAAAAAAAAAAAAAAAAAAGATCTGCGTTGCCCACATAAAGAGGAGTTGGTGAAACCACTGAGTCTAAATAACAGCATGGCTATTATAACGCGGAAACTTCACAGGAAAGACAACAAATATGGCCAAAACATGCTTCCGATAGCATTAAATAACCACCCCCATCCAGGAGCACGAGGATTAGTCTCCCGTAGAGGCTAAAAAGTCCGAAATAGCCTACACCACCAAATAGAAAAAAAAAAAAAAACACATAAATGGAACGATGATTTCTCGAACAATATACTCCGATATTCGATATATATCTACCATTGTCAACAAACCATGTCCCTTCTCAAAGGCAACCCCTCACTTAATCCTGCGTTCTTCATCAGAAAGGCCAAGGATACCTATTTCGCCCAACACAACGTCCTCGCTTTGCCGAACCCAAAGGCGGTTCGTGTGGAAATTAAGGCCACCGGGCTTTGCGGCTCTGATCTTCACTATTACCAGGATGGCCGCAACGGTCCAAAAGTCGTCAGTGCCCCAATGGTTTTGGGACACGAATCGGCAGGGGTGGTGGTCGAAGTCGGTCCAGAGGTCACCAAAGTGAAAGTCGGCGATAAAGTGGCGGTCGAACCTTGTGTCCCATCAAGATTCTCCGACGAAACCATGAGTGGGAACTACCATTTATGCCCCCATATGGAATTCGCCGCGTCCCCTCCCACCCACGGTACTTTGGCAAGATATTTCACCGTCGATGATAATTTTGTGGTGAAATTACCAGATCATGTTTCTTTGGAAGAAGGGGCCACCGCTGAACCTTTGGCGGTGGCCTGTCATGCCAACAAACTTGCAGGAACCACCTTCAACCGTACGGTGTTTGTATTTGGAGCCGGGCCAGTAGGTTTACTCGTTGCCGCTACTGCCAAAGCATTCGGGGCCACCAGAGTGTTGGTTATTGATCTATTCGATGATAAGTTGCAGTTGGCAAAAAAGATGGGTGCCACCGATGTTCATAATTCCCGCGCCGACCGTGGGAAATCGGAGTCTGAAGTGGTGGATGGTCTCACCAGCAAATATTTCTTACCAGATATTGTCTTTGATGCCACTGGAGTGAAACCTTGCATCAGATCAGGAATGCTTGCGGTGAAACCAGGAGGAACTTATGTTCAAGTTGGGATGGGGATGAATAATACCGAGATTCCCCTTGGTCCATTGGGAAGAAAAGAGGCCACGGTAAAAGGATCTTTCAGATACTCTTTTGGAGATTATCGTGATGCCGTAGAGTTGTTGAGCAGTGGGAAAGTGAACTCAAAGTTCATTATTACCCATCGATTCAAGTTCAACCAGGCAAAAGAAGCTTACGAGTTCGCCTCAACCGGAAAAGCAGTGAAAATTATCATTGAGGGACCAACAGATGAAGACTTGGTTTTAGCCAATCAATCAAAACTTTAAGGAATTAGAATCGTATTATGAGATGATGATATCTTTTATTAAATTAAAATCCCTCTTTCCTTTCCTCATGAATATTTCGTGACATCTATAGAACTCTCACAAAGTAGAATTTATTAACCTGTTTGCATCACTTATATTTTTCAGTATAATAGATATTTCGTTACTGTCCATAATATTCTTTTGGTATGGGTACTAAAATTGACGTTTTAAATATCCAATGGATGCATAGCACAGACATAATGGACAGAAAGAACAAAAACCTACTAACCATATTTTGTGTAAGCAATTTCCTCGCCAGGATGTATTTGTTGAAGTATATACTACCACATCTTTGGACTCTGGTAGGTCTCCAATTTCTTGTAATTGGTAGGAACAAAAGAATTATGTACCACCGTATACTACAAGTTAGGGTCAGGGTATAATACGAACCACTTACGGCTTGTATTATACCTATTTACATTAGCCCTCTAAGCTCTCTATATTATTCAACCAATTCTAGATACAGCGTGGTGCGGTAATGATGAAAGATCTTCGTTCATTGACACTAAAGAGAATAAAAATAAATATGTACAAAAATCTGGAACTATGCTACCGTCCCAACCCTGACATGAGAATGGTTACTATGCTTTTCAACCAGAAGATTAAGTTTCTGTCTTTTGCTATCGTTTTTTTCTGAGTGACTTTTCGTGTCTTTCTCATCTTCCTCCTCCTCTTCCTTTTTGTCATCGTCTTCATCATCGCCATCGAACACTATCCAATCTTCAAAACCATCATTGAAAATCTTTTGCAACTTGGTTTCCACTTTGATAATATTCTTCTCTTTATCAGCGATCTTTTCAAATTGCGCAAACTCTTTTTCGGTGAGCAAACACTTGTCTAAAGCCTTGGATAAACGTTTTTTATCGATATTGACACCAATGAAGACGATCTCATTACGTCTGTCGCCATATTTTCCTTGCATGTCTCTTTTGATGAGCTCAGCAGCTGCTGGTGGAACGTCATCGATACCAGTAATTGAGAACCATGGAATACCGCCCCTCAAAGTCATCATTGTGCCAGCTGAGGACCATTCGCCTCTTATTATGTATCTCGTAGCTAGCCAAAAGAACCCTTTAGATCTCAACATTGGACCGAATATTGACTTTTTTTTGGTTTTGATAATGGTTTTATTGACTTTAGCATCGTCAACTTCTTCTTCTTCTTCATCATCTTGTTCTTCCTCATCTTCGTCATCATCATCATCATCATCTTTCATTTCTTCGTCTTCATTAGGGTCCTCATCATCCTCAAAACCAGCTTGTTCAATGATCACAAACTTGTCACTAAGAAGCTCGTATAATCTTTCTGGGTGAAATGGTCTTCTAGAACGATACACGAAATTGTTGATACCATATTCTTCAGTTTCTGGCTTTGGGGTCAAAGCTGATGAATTTTTAGTCCCAAAACCCTCCCTGATTGTCATTTCATTGATGCTTTGTAACCAGCCGGCAGAAGACGATGATTTTTCAAAATCAAATAACCCAGTATTTACCACTTCGCTAATTGGGACTTTACAATAGTCGGTCATATGTAGTTTAGCAACGGGGTTCAAAGACTTGACGATTTTGGTAATTTTCTTGCGTTGCTTCTTTGAAATTGCTGATACCTTGTTGATAATAATAACATCGGAGAATTCGATTTGATCGACCATTAGATCAGTGATGGTTCTTTCTGCCTCCCCTTGACCATTGTCACCGTATCTGTCGGCTAAGAAATCGGTGGTCTCAAAGTTGTCCAAGAAATTAAGAGAATCAATCACGGTGACGCAGGTATCAAGTTGGGTTAAGGTGTGCAACCCACCCATTTTGACAATGCTTTCAACAGTTTTTTGTTCATCGGCGCTCAATGCCCCTTGGGCTTGCAATAAAGTTTCCGAGAACTCGGTGGTGAAAGTTTCGGCAACTTGCATCGGTTCTGAAATCCCGGTGGATTCAATGACGATATATTGGAACTCGCCCGAGGTGGCCAAAGAACAAAGTTCTTCCAACAAATCACCCCTTAAAGTACAACAGATGCATCCGTTCTGCAACTGGATGAGCTTCTCTTCCTTTTTGGTGACTTTGTGGTTTTGGATCAACGTAGCATCGATGTTCAATTGAGAGACGTCATTGATGATCACTGCGATCTTGTAACCGTGATCGGTGGTCAAGATTCTTTCTAGCAAAGTGGTTTTGCCAGCACCCAAGAACCCAGATAATAGGGTCACAGGAATTGGTTTCTGAAGAGCATTTTTGGTTGTGGTCATCGTGTAAAAATATATTGGGGGCAACCAGCGGCAGTATCAATAAGACGGGGACCAGAATTGGGAGGAAATATTTCAGTGGGGAAGAGAGGATAAGAAGAACATAAGGGAAATATTATTGAGAATACAGTGTTTATATATACATGGGTTTTCACAGAAACATTGGTAAATTACCCTTAAGGTTATGGGGAAGCATTGTCCAGAACTGTTGCAAAATAGAAACGAATAACCACTAATTAGCAGCTATTGCACCGGTACTGGCAATAATCTTATAAAAATAGCAAGTTCCTTATCACAATTTTTCGTTGTTTGTCGGCTTTTCTCAAATATTGCCTTTGAAAAAGGTCGAAATTTCGGATAGTGTGGTGGTGGGCATATCATCATATATGTGCCTATCACCAATCCATCTGTCCTACATAGTTCATGTTTAGAGCATGGCATATGCGATATTACGTTTTAACCAAAAATGATTGGACGATTCAAAGATACGTCAATCTGCCAGTCTTTTTCTTTTTTTATTTTTTTCAGTTTTGCAACTTTGGTGGTCATCTAAGACGATACCTTTACAGTACTTTTTTTTTGCATAAGTTTTCCACTGCAGATACATTCAATGCCCCAACTGTTTCGTTACTAATGAGGTTATGAAGCGATTTTATTGGCCGAGAGAAAAGAAACCATGTTATTATTTTGCTGAAGAGTGTCCTCCTTTGTGTATTTTCCAGTCTTTCTCGTACTTCTAACATTTTGATTAGAAATGTGCACGGCGACATTGCTTGATCACTAACGATCTGGTCCCCCATTGAATCGCTATGAAATCGTTTAAATGAACGTATACCTCCAATATCAATGCCAGAATCTGGTATTTTGTATGTTCGCCTTAAAAGAGATTGCGTTTCACAGGAGCTTTCTATAAGTTTCAGCATCATCTCTCAGTTTAAACTTTGGAAATAATGATTCATCACTCCTCCAAACATTTCAGCATCTGGCTGCTGATCCTCACTTGGATTTCTCTCAAATAATCACTTGATTTAAAGGAAACTCATATATTTTGGATGGTCTTCTCTCTTAGCGGTAACATGTCACTTCTGCTTTTAATTAGATCAAATACTCTAGGAATCTTAAGATCTTGGCAGATTTTTTTTTTTTTTTTGCTATCATCTTTGGTATATAATTGGTAAGTGATGGTGATGTGAGAGTGGCTGATAATGAAAGCAATGAATCGGCAGATAAATGTAATGATATTCCATTCAACAAGATCTTTACTCGGGAAAAGAAGATGCTATGGGGATAGAGTTAAGGAAGATTGGTGCCAGATTCTACCAAGCATTGCATAAAAAAAACCCCCACGATAATACTGTTGAAGGTTTGCTCTTTAAAGAGGATTGTGACGTTCAAAATATCCAATATAACACCATTGAAAATGTACTATTGCCCGATTGTTGTGTTTCAGTAGCTCTTTTTGGTTTTTATAATTGTATAATGTGCGTGTGCATCTATGTGCAACTACAAACAGAGATGAAAACACTTCAAACAAGATTTATTGAAATGTAACAACAATCAAATATATGTGTATATACCTAGCCAATTTAAAAAGAGAACCACCGACAAAAAATCTGATAAAAAACGCAACAACACATGAACAAATGGATAAGGCAAAGTAAAAATAGAAGCAGAAAAGATAATAATAATATGAATGAATTATTAGCGAGTTTATAGTGACAATGTATTGAGTTGAAGCGCTTTTAAACTTCTCTTATATCTTAAAAACCCCTAGTAAGCTAAGGCAGATACAGATACTTCATCCGTCTTTGACTTCAATTTTTTCCAAAATTTACACCGTAGCCGAGTACTTTTGCATGTTCACTTTTAGATTCTTTCCTAATCCCTCTCCTCCTCTTTTTTTTTTGAAGACGAAAACCCAAAATCGATCACATTGATTTCAACAAAGTCTTTTATAAATACATTCGCACCCCTGAGAATCACACTAGCAAGAGGCATTTCTGAAGTGTCAATGATTCTATATTTGATGACCCCGTCGGCCACAAATTTGAAATATATTCGCGCGCAATTTTCAAAATCCAACTTTATGTAGTCTTCGCTCTTAAACAGTTCTTCTCGAATACAAAGCTTAGGGTGTGGCAAATATGCCGAAAAAAACTACCTCAGAATTGCCCACACTTTGAAAGAAATCATCAACAATATCCTCTCGGAGATCTCCGGTAGCATCTTGAAAAATCAAAACTGGTTTCCGAAAGCGAACCTTTTCCACTTTGCCTTTGAATTCATTGAAAGCAGATTTCAACAGTGTAATTGCTTGTGCTTCCGAGGAACTTTCTGTTTGTTCGATTTTGTATCTTTTTGGGGGATTTTGATCTGGATGGCCCCATGATTGCTTTCTTTTTCTCATTTTCTGGATCAATTGTTGAAATACTTTTCTTCTTTATGTTGCAGAAAATTCTTTGATTCATATATACGTAGATAGATAGTTTTTTTTTTTTCAGATATTTTCCAAGGATCAACGTTTTTCTTTGTCTGCTTTATAAAAAAATAGAATGGATTGGGAAAATGAGATGGGAGATGAGTTGGATAATGATAAAAATTGAGGAATCACGATTTTGAATCCTGCACACAAAAGGAAGGAAGCTTACTTTACATTTGTAGTGTCAACAACAAATTTCGTTACTGAGTGTTATTATAACTGAGAAATGAAGAATTATCTCTCAATTCCTCATTGTTTTAATCACTGGTTGGAGTGATTATCAAAAAAAAAGTAGCAAAATCCTTTCTTAACAGCTGTAAGCAGTGCCACTTCTTATATGTAAGCATAGCAGAATTATCAAGAACTAAGCACTTCTATGAGTCTTTAGTTGCTTCTATTTGTTTCTATTTGCTCAGCTATTAATCATACAAAAGTATAGAAATATTTGCTTTTAATACCTCTGCTTTGCCTTACAGAACTACTGGTATCATGGAAATATAGCGCAAAATACAAATTCAAAAGCCCAATAATAGCGTCAATTCCCTGATTCTTTGGTGGTAATCGATAGAAATGCATCTAAACTGTTAGCTGCTGATCCTAATGAGGGCATTTCCGAGGAATCTTTTTCGCCTATCTTTATTGCTAGAGGGATCTAACAAGACATTGAATTACATAATATGAATGCCAAATGGATTTTGAAAGACTGTTCCACACCTCAATACCAAATATCCCAAGATTAGTGACCTTCCTCGCACATCATTGGGTGCCCATCGAACGGGCTCAATCAAACATTCCTCAATACCAAGGGATAAACAATACAGGCTAATCGTCGCTTTTGGACCCAAACGCGCAGCACAAAGTTGATCACATCACGTGATCAGATATTCAAGAAATATAACCAATTTTTTTTTGCAATCAGACCCACTAGCTCAAAAAATTACTTCCCAGCACAAGCAAGGGCGTGTCAAATCAGGGCCTACAAGAGTAAATCGCTGGTAGATCAAGATGTCCAGTACTCAAAAATCATCACCTAGTCTGATGTTCAAGCAGTTGGAGATTATTGGACGGGGAAAGTTTGGTATTGTTTATAAAGCGTACGTGGTCATGGAAATTGGAGATGTGGTATTGACATCATTATTCTTTTTTTTTTTTTTCATTAGTTTTACTTTTTCTTTTCACTCAATCATACGAAAAAGCAAAAATAACATTACTAACTTTTTTTAATCTATATAGTCTCAGTGCCCGTACCAATGAGTTACTTGCTGTGAAGGTTCTTGATGTGGATAAGAACGAAGAAGAGATCAAAGATATTCAATTAGAGGTCAACTTTCTCTCAAATCTTAAGAATTGTCCAAATGTAACCCATTACTACGGATCAATTCTCGAAGGCACGAAGCTTTGGATTGTAATGGAATACTGCGCTGGTGGCTCACTCCGATCTCTATTGAAACCTGGAAGATTGGAAGAACGCTATGTGGGGATCATCACAAGAGAACTTCTAATCGCATTATCTTTTATTCATAAAGCTGGGGTCATCCATCGTGATATAAAGGCTGCAAATGTGTTGGTTACGAAAGAAGGTAATGTTCAACTTTGCGATTTTGGGGTGGCGGCTCAACTTACCACGAATAATTCAAAAAGAAATACCATGGCTGGAACTCCTTATTGGATGGCACCCGAAGTTATTCTCGAAGGAACCACCTACTCTTTCAAAGTAGATATCTGGTCCTTGGGTATTACCGTTTATGAGCTTGTGACCGGCAATCCTCCATACTGTGATAAAGATGCCAAGTGGGCAATGCAATTAATTGCTAAACATAAGCCTCCAAGATTACAAAGTAACAAATTCTCTCCATTGCTTAAGGATTTTGTTGCTGCTTGTTTGGATGAAAATCCTCAAGAAAGACCTATGGCCGATGATCTTCTCAAAAACAAGTTTATTCGTCATCATAAAAATTCGAGTACGGCAATTCTTAAAGAAATTATCACTCGTTATTTGCTTTGGCGCGAAAAGAAAGCTAGTAGGGACAGTATAGCCATTTTAAACCAAAATCCAGATGCTTTGAAAGAATTGGAAGATAGGAGAAATTCTTTTGTTGCCGATAATAATTTGGATGTCAAATGGGACTTTGATTCTTTGAAAAGCTCGGAATATGCTATGGAAAACGACATACACATAGACGATGTTAGTGGGAATGACTCACTTAATGATTCTTTTGAATTTGGTGATCCACAAAATATGAATTATGATACTGAGTTTGATAATTTTGGAGGCCATAGAATCGGAAATTTTAATGACTACGAGCCTATTGTGACCTTAAACAATCAGATTGATGCGACGATAAATGCCACCACTTTAAAAGACAGAAAAGAAAAAGAAACCATGACATTAGCCCAATCAACAATTAATGGGAAAAAAGAAGTCCCAAAGTCACTTCTTGATCTATTTGGTGGCGAACCGAGTACTGATGATGGTGAATTACCTCCGAAACCTCCGCTACTCAGTAGTGTTTCGAGCCCAATTTTGACTCCTTTTAATAACCTGGAAAAGAATTTACCTCTACCTCCAAATATGCCCGCAAGTCTAACGCGTTCTAATACCTCCGTTACCGAAATTGCAATTCCTACCCCAAGTGAGCTTGAAGCTCAATCATCACAGCCGCAGCCATCAATGACAACAGCCCCGTTCCTCGCAAGATCTCCCCAGCCATTAAAGCATTCACAAAGCATGACTGATCCAATCCCGATGGTGAATACTCAAGAAATCCAACAATTTTCGTACCCTTCTGCGGTGTTGAATCAAAACCAATCACAAGCAAGCACAAGAACTCCATCACCTAAGAGGAATGTTCTTGAAGCGGGATCACATATGCCTGTGACCATGAAACCGATATTGAGCTCATCTGATCTATCTCAACCATTATTGCAGCCGCTAAATAACATCTCGATCAAGAATAACAATAACAATGTGAATACCTCGCCACTTCACAAAAGAAATCAACTGTCTTTGTCAACACTTGAGGAGTCAATTAAACCACCAGTTCCAACATCCTCCAATCCGGTCTCTCAGTCGCGCTCACCAAGCGTTAGCCGCTCTACCTCACTTAGCAAGAAGAACCTTAACAATTTGCGTATTGAGATGCCAAAGATGAGTCTAGACTTTGATAATTTGGCAGCTCCACAAAATGCCATGTCACCAGCATCTAAGTCTCCTCTTATGAATTCTTTCACAAACACGGAAAACAACGGTGATGTAAACCAATTTGGGTACAATACTTCGGCGCTGCTTCGTACCATGACTCCATTGACTGAGAAGTCACTTGAACAAGCATTTAACACCATGCTGGAAGAAGAAGGTTTGAAGGAACATACTAAACAGAGGTCTTTGTCGCGCACCATTAACAATTCATCAAACACCAGTATCAGTAATATGAATACTGCCAGTCTTGGTCTCACAAAGAAAATGTCAAGTTCCTCTATTGCCACGAGCTCACAAATTAGTGGTACCAGTAGTCGTGACCAGGAAGCCTCGATATCGTCAGTCTCTTCCCATGGAAACACGTACGGAGAAGCTAGCTTCAATTATGGATCTATCACCAATAATTATACCATTGAGGAGACTAGCCCATCGATCGTGCAAGTACCGGTCTTGAATCCGGCAGTCTTTATTGATTCAACACCTAAAGCGGAATTGGTTGGCGAATTAGGGAAAATGTTGTCAGATTTCACGAAAAGTTTGGATATCATCCAAGAGCAGCTAAACACAGTCGCTGAATGATTTCTGTAGACTTTACTGATTACTTTTAAGTTAGGTTTCCTGTATTTTTTTTTTTTTTTTTTTTTTTTCCGTTGCATTTTTGATCAATTTTTTATTTTATTTTTTGGTATCATGTTGGGCTTATTAATTTTTTTTTATATGTAAGTGGGTATTTTCTGTATTCATAATTTTAATTGTAGTGTTTTATTTCCCTTCAACGCTGATGAAATCGGTTTGTCTATATGATATAGGACAATTCAGAGATCTTGGTGTAGCTTATGCAATGTCATGTACAGAAAAAAAACAAAATAAAAAAATAAAAAAAATATTACGAAGATGAGCTTTAGTTAATCAAATTCTCACAAGCAAAAGCGTTATATAGAGAAAGGAATAGGGATATGGAGTCTCTCCTATACAAAGCGTTACGAAAACACGCTAATGATGAGACTCTCAAGCGAAAATCGTGGCTTATTCCTGATTCTATTTCGCTTGTCCAACCAAAAACCTCAAATCCCAACCACCATCATAATATTGCCTTGGGGTTCTTGATACCGCCTCTGAAATCCCCGAACAAAAGAAAAGTGGAACTACATAATGCTTATGATGAAGAGTTCAACTTCACCACCGGCGGAGAATCGGCAGGAGAATATCTCACCAAGAAGTATCGTGAACTGATGTATTTTTATAAGATGCCGCTATATTATTTCCCCAAGACTTCGATTTCCAGACTTGAATCGGTGTATTTAGGAAGCAAGAAAGGTGGCAAGGTGGAC
The DNA here is from genome assembly GCA_031125765.1 of Saccharomycopsis amapae. Taxonomy (NCBI): domain Eukaryota; kingdom Fungi; phylum Ascomycota; class Saccharomycetes; order Ascoideales; family Saccharomycopsidaceae; genus Saccharomycopsis; species Saccharomycopsis amapae. The sequence continues at coordinate 89,514 of JASTVC010000031.1, forward strand.
CCTGATAAGAAAAATGAATTAAAGAAGTTGATCGAGGCTAACATTATGGACATTGAGAGTTTTGATCAACGTCACAAAGCCTTTGGAATAATCATTACTAAAGGTGAAGAGAGTGGTAAATTGGACGAAAAAGAGCAAATCTTCTTTAAGAATTTCTGTACTGCCAACAAAGTGGACTATCTTCGGGGCTTGAAATTACAAACCCTTAACAAATCGGACTCCACCACCAGCAAACTCGCGGTAAATATGATTGATGAACTCCTTGACAATCACACGTTATTCCTTAAAATCAGAGAGGCACAACTACAGGTCTTACTATTGGTGGAATACTTACATCTAGATATATCTGATATCGCTAGTTCCAGAACTTTAGTTGAACAGAAAGATACCATTATTGGAAATATTCCAACGACGTCTGTTGGATTGGGAGTAAATCCGAAAAGGAGAAACTTGATAAGACCGAAAAGAAATAAAAACAAAAAAACAAAAGAATCGGAACCTTCCAATACTAAGAAACAAGATATTGAGAAAACTGACGTGTTCTATCGAAGCTTGCTTAATGCATACATTGATAGATTTTTGATTTGGGATATCATCCTCGAGACGAAAATAGGTAATAAGAAAACTGACAAACAAAATAATCAAGATGAAGCTGGAAAGCTGGAAAACCTCGATGGGATCGATACTCAAGTTTTGGCAAGCGAGTTTGTATTTTCCAGGAATTATGTCAAGAAAGTGGTGATTCCTTATTTTTATCAGAAATGTCCACATCTAGTCAAGTTCATGAGAAATAAGATCCATGGTGAGCTAATTGGTAGCTCAAGCCATAACAAAAAAAGAGAGATTAAGAAAGATGAGGAGAAAAAGGCTGATGGAGGGACAGGGGAAGTTAGGGATATTCAAAAGAATAAGACCCTTAAACGCTCGAGAACTGAATTAAATATTGAGAAACCAAGAGGATCATCACTTCTTCGTTCTAAAACTATAGCCAATAAGTTCACACTCGAGATCAATAAAAATTTGCCAAATAATAAATCACTTAAGAGGGCCCTGTCCACAAGTTCAATGCCAACATCGGGGATCGCGAAATTGTTGAGTAAGCGGGAAGTTGATCTCTCCTCCAAGTCTAAACCACCTCCAAAGTTACTGGTCGGCCAAAAGTTAAAGGAATTAAGCTCACAATCTTTTACTGATCCACAGAGTATTCTAAGACGACCAAAAGTTCTACAGAAATCAAAAAGCTTGATAGATAATAGTAAAATTTTAAGATCTAAGGTCCCTGTTTCTAAATCAATACAAATTGAAGCCACGCCAATCAAGAACAGTTCCAATAATCCACATAATAACCCAATGCAAACCGACTCTTTCAAGAAATCACTCACCAGACAATTCAGCCAAATAGAAGCAACGCCAGAATTGAATAATAGAGTTATCAATGCTCTTGGTGATAGTCCGTATATCATTGACTCACCTCCAAGCTCAATAAGAATCACCTCATCACTTACAGAGCGAATGTATAGCACCCCTACACAAAATAAAATCCTAGAAGAGATTTTCTCCCCTGAAAATAATTTCATGGATGAGCAGGTTACACCCCCGAGGAAAACAGCCTCTAATAGATCGTTTCTTGCCGATTTGAACGGATCACCTACAAACACCTATAAAAGAAAACACAACGATACCCCAAAAGACTAATGTGGAAATTTATAGGAATTTTCGGATCGGCCCCACGCTAATTATTAATAGAATTATATGACGATGATAAATTTTTAATGAATATTTTATGATTTATGATTATTTTTTTTTTCAATACCTATAGAGATAACATAAAATAATGACAATAGTAGTAATTCTAAGGATAATACTGGCAATGGTAGTGGCATAGTATAAGTATATCATGTATTTTCTATTTCTTTCTACTAGATACCGGAAATTGACAGTTTTACGGGGTGCAGTGTGTGTGTCCCATTTGCGGCAGTTTCAGTTCGAAGAAAAGCAAAAGCGTAGACATGCTTTTTAGATATGGATACGTTATACAAAGCACACAACAAACGAGCATTAATGTCTATTGGAAATAGTTCTCAGCTACCGACACGAAGCTTTATTTCCAAGCTCTCGGTATCTTCAACGCCAAAGGCTGCCCGACCAGAAGATGAACTTGTCCTTCACACCTTCTTGGCCCCGAAAATGGCATACGTGCTAGCCTTGTCCAGCTTGGACGATTACATTTTCAATAACAAGATGTCTAGCTATAAATTAGTCAAAGGTATCCGCAAGAAATCTGGGGAAGGAAACCGAAGCTCTGAATTTGAGGTGTTTGTTGAAATTTTGGAGATAAAAGATAGCACCTCCAGACCACCCATAAAGCTGTGTTTGCATATAATCGCAGTGAAGGATGTTATGAATAGGTTCCCTACTTTCTGCAAAGATGTGACTCAGACGATCAACAATGTCGAAGAAGTAAAGAGTTCATAAGCTATAGCGTCATTCTTTCGTTGCATTGAATTTCCAACTTCTGGTGTAAGCAAAAGACCTCTATGTCAACATATGATATTATATGTATACAATTTCCCACTATTTGAAGGCTTTATACTGAATTGATATTTAACAATAATAATAATAATAATAATAATAATGATGATGTTTATGGCGATGGCTGGATAATACATTACGTAATTGGCTGATTACGTAAGAGGGAGCGGGAAAAACTGCCATTAACAATAACAGAAAAAATAGATGGTTGTTAACTGAGCCCCTAATCACCCGATAACTGATAAAATCCCATCTAATTCTCCGTTATTAGAGGACTACACACGTATATAGCAATCTGCAAGTTACTACCTCTTCTGGCTATAATCTCATAGGTGTTGTTTTCAGTTCTATAACATCTGCTAGCCACGTCAGTCGATAATTCACTATCAGTTTGAAAATTCATTTATTATTAAGAGCATCTTTGCCTCCAAAAGAAACAAAAAGCCACCGAGACAAATAACAAGCAAACATGTCAAAGAGTATTGTTCGTTCTATCAAGAACGTGGCCAATGGTTACACTCATTCCCAAGTTTTGGTTAGAAACTGCACTGCCACAAACTCTGATGGTCCAACTGTGGGCCAAATGGAAGAGGTGGCACATTACACATACAACGAGGTGACATTCAAAGAAGTCATCGACATTATTGACAGAAGATTAAATGATAAGGGTAAATATTGGAAGCATGTCGCTCATTCTTTGACACTTTTAAATTATTTGGTCCTCAACGGTTCCGAAAACGTGGTGAGATGGTCCAAGAACAACTTGTATATTATCAAAACTTTGAGAGAATTTATGTACGCTGATGAATCAGGGTACGATCAAGGGGCAATTATCAGAGCGAAGGCTAAAGAATTAACCAGCTTGTTGAGAGACGATGAAAGATTACGCCAAGAAAGAGCTGCACGAGGTATCAATGACAAAAGAAGAGGAAGAGGAAGAGGAAGAAGAGATAGAAATGGCAGCGGAGGTTTTGATGATGACTTGCAAAGGGCACTCGAGGAGAGCAAGCAGTCTGCGGCAGATGATGATGAAAGAAGAAAGAGACAGAACGATGAAGATGATGATTTTAATAGAGCTTTGCAATTATCAAAGGAAGAAGAAGAAATGAAGAGAATGAAAGAGCAACAGCAACAAAATTTGTTGGATCTTGACGATGAGCCTCAGATTACTACCGGTACGCAGTATCAGATAGGTTACATTCCACAAACACAATATGTCCAATTAGATGTGTTTGGCAACCCATTAGCATACGGTCAACAAAATCCAATGACGACGGGATTCTTGAATAATGCCTATGGTGGCTTTGATCCAAACGCACTTGCACAACAGCCACTACAAACCGGAACCAATAACCCTTTCTCTACGTCTAATCAAAACAAACAGAGAGAAGACGAATTGAGACAACAACAATTATTGGAAGAACAGAGAAGACAGCAAGCTCTTTTAGAGGAGCAAAGAAGACAACAAGCTCTTTTGGAACAGCAGGAAAGGGAAAGATTAGCGGCTTTGCAACAGCAACAACAACAACAACAACAACAACAACAGCAGCAGCAACCTGTTCAGCCTGTCTTGACAGGATCTCAAAAGATGAACGATCAATACTCTGCCTTGAACCAATTATTGGCAGAAGGCACAGGTGTTGATACTTTTGGTAACACTGGGGACTCTAGAATCCCACAAATACATACTGCTAGTACGCCATTCGTTGCTAGTCAGGGTACTGGTTTGAATATGAATATTGCGGCTCACACCGGGGCGAACAAGAGCTCAAACCCATTCTTTCAACAATATACTGGTATCCCAAGCACTGCCAACATGGCCTCTCAGCCTACCGGGTATGGATTCGGTAATGCACAAAGTCAAGCTAATGGAAATGGTGCTGTAAACACCCAAAGCTTGATTGATCTCTAATTGGTCCTCAATAGTTGTATGATTATTTTTTGTTTCTGATCATGCTCAACTCAATTTTCTCTACTATTTTATTTGGTTATGTATGATTGCTAAGTATTTTTGTTTTTTATTTATCTATTACTGTTATTATTTTTTTCTGTGATATTTTGAACTTCTCATCTTCAACTGATTTTTGATATTATTTTTTTTCGTTTTACATTGATACAGTGTTATATAAATTTCCATTTTATCAAAAGTAGTTATGGATATATATTATCATTAAAGTAGTCTTTCTGAAGATCTCTGGCGATTTGAAGATTGTAAAATAATTATGGTCTGCCAAATGTTCCTAAAAACCTTGAAAAACACAATAATAAGAATTCTAAAGAATTTGGCTCAATGCTTCCATTATTTCAACAGGACCATGATTATGATCATGCGTATTGAAGAAATAATTCTTAATATTTCCTTTATGTCCAGCTCCCCCGGATTTCCTATCCCCATTATCCAAATAACTTAATAATCTTTCACTAATTTTTTCAGCATAATATTTCCTAGAACTCTCGCTGTTGACAGAAACGTCATCAAAGAGCTTTTTGAAAATTATATCGAGCTCTTTTCTCAATTCGATAGTATTGTTTTCATCGATTTTAGGTTCCTTGATTGAGTTGGAAGTGGAATCAGCTTCCTCAGTAGCGTCCCCCTCACCTTTAATAACATCATCACTACTAGTCTTATCATCCAACCATTTCCAAACATTACTCGCTGTTTCTTTCTCTATTCGTATTCTGTTTAGCACATCACGTCTACTTTTTTGACCAACTTCACTGAAAATCGAATTTCTTCCGCCCATTTCTCCAAGAATACGCAACTGTTCGGTCTGGATCCGATTGTTCTCTTGTAACATTTGGTACATCCGGAGTTGAAAGAAAAGCATAGCTCCAAGAGCCAGGAAAACCACAACTAGGATCCAATGAGTATGCAAAATATCCCAAAGAGTTTTTTCAATCTCCTCAACTTCCTCAACAATCTCATTTGATACAGCTTTCTCAGGCTTTCTTTCGTTTTGTAACCCAGTAGCCTTCTCCTTAGCTTCGACGGCTTCTCCAGTAGCAGCTTCCACAGCACCACCAAGTTTCAATGAAACGATTCCAGAATTCTTTTCCACGAAGCCACCAACCTCTTGTTTGATCAACTTTATCAACTCCGCAGATGCATCGACTTGACCGCTTTTAGTACTCTTTTCAATTATACCTTTTACCCAACTACTCCCCGTCCATATCATACGATAGCTGATTTTAATTTTGGTTTTGTTATTGGGACCCCAAGACGCCAAGTATCTGGTATCAACGGTGAATGCACTGCCCGATGGAACTTCGGGAGTTAAGGTCTTAAGAACAATATTGAAACCGTTATCAAAATCTTTCTCTTCTATAGTTTCGATAATTTTGCAAGTGGTGGATTTTGGACCAATCGCATAATTCAATGCTTTGGTATAAGAATAATACCTTTGCAATTTATCGCTTCTAACGTGGGGCTTGAAATTGGCATCTGTTACTTCATCAGCGGATAAATGCTTGTGCGGAACAATTGGGGTGATTTTAGAACCATCCAGAGCCTCGATGTATTTGAGCTGAAATGAATTATCCTCTCCAAAAAGCAAAGCAAAAACTTGCGGTAAAGTGGCATCAATCACTTCTTCTTCGATTAAGATAATTTCATCGTTTGTGGCAGGATCCATGAGAAATTCTGTTTCTTTATGCGTAGCTTGCATTGAAGTGTCGGTTTCATCTGATATTTCTTTTTGAGCGGATATTTGGTCCTTTTGAACTTTTCTAGCATTGACTTCATTATCATCTCCTTCATCAAAATCTTGTTCCTCATCATCTTCATACTCTTCATCATCTTCCTCATCCTCATAGTCATCCTCATCTTCTGCTTGATTTTCCCCGGTGTCTTCATCACCATCTATTGATAACACCTGATCTTCAAGGGATTGTTGATCTGAACCAGCAAGAGGCTCTTCGGCATAATTATTTTCCAAGCCTTTGTAATTTTTCATATGATTATCGTTATTATGTATTGATCGCAAGAATAGATCATTATTGGTGATAATTCCCACATTCTTTCTAAAATCAAGAAAAGAATCATTACTCTTCAGCAGCGCCTGGCTGGAACTTCTTGACACTTGCCCAGAATTAGTATCCACCAATTCTTTGGCCGTGACTTCTTCATCTTCAGGATTAAATTCTGGACCTTCCTCAATCAAATCATCATGTGGTTTACTGTCGACTGGCGCATCGGTAGGATGGAGTTGTATATAATTCAACCAAATGGTATTCAAAAATTCATAGGTGCTATCACGACTAAGAAATGTTGCTAGATTATGTTTGGCAGTCCGGGTGGTTATAGCAATACCATTAGGGAATAACCCAGCCGTTGAAGTCTTTTCGAAGCTTGTAATATCAGAAAAGGAAATGATTAAATTCGTCACCCATCCGAGAATATTAGAGTTGAAACAGAGATTGCGGTCAGAAACGTAAAGTCTACCTTGTAAAAGAATTTCACGGCTGAGAGCACAAGAAAAATCGTCGATAAGGCGTTCATCTGGAAGCACAGATTTAAAAAGAACATGAAAATCGTTGTTTCTAGCTTCAATAGCATAGTGATACTTAGTTTCATAGGCAGTTTCTTCCGAATACAACTTAGTATTGAATGATGGTGATTTATTAGCCATTGCAAGCTGATCATCTATATCTTCATTAGCCATTTCTGAGTCTTGGGTAGCATTTGAAGAAGGAATTGCATTCAAATTAGAGGTCTCTATAGATTCTGGAAAGTTGCTGGTGCTTGATGTTGATATCTTGCGTGATCTTTTTCTATAAGAAATTATCTTAGGGGAGTTATCGTTGGTCGTGGTAGGTTCATCATCTTCATTTCTTATTTTCCGAACATTCAATCCTAGATCCTCTTCGTCATATTGCGGTACCTTCGGAGTACGAAGAGAATTGGTAGCAGTGCTCCACACTGAGGTGAAGAATCCAGAGTTTCTGTTTGGCGATGATTCTTGTCCAGTGAATTCTGCATCATCCCCATTGATATTCTCTGCTGCGTCATTCTTACTCTGCACATTGCGGAGAGCTGCTATTGAGCTTTTTTTCTTGAGATCATTACCAGCCAAAGACTTCCCAATCTCCTTGAGATTATCATTGAATGATGCCTGTGCACGTTTATGACCATTACGCTCTAAGGGGCTGGAGCTTTCAGTCCCTGATGATGATTCACCTTTAGCTAGAGTTGTCGCCGGATTAGCTGGTTGGCCCTTAAGCATGGAGTTACCTAGAGAGATACTCGAGGTAGTATTGATTCCATTAAACGGGATATTGTTTGTAGAGCTATCTGAACCTTCATCTTGATTACTCAGTTGGCTTAATGATTGCTTGATCTCGATTGGCTTTATATCATTGACTATATGGTTTCCATGTTTTGTAAGAAGATCTGTTGATTCAGACAGAAGCTCGTCTGCATTGATTTGACTACTATATATCTTTGGAGGCTCCTCTAAAGTATTATCCAAATCCCCCAAGTCTTCTTCTTCATCCATTTTACTTAATCAGTAGCAAAGGAACAAAACACACAGAAAAAGCAAACAGTACAAGAAATTCAGGATTAAACTGGAAATTATCAATTATTGAGTAGATATAATATCTCTGCCAGCTGGTCAGTGTTGAGCTGTTATCTTTTATCAGTTAATACTTTACGTTTAAAGAATGAGATGATTTATTATGCGAATTCGTTTAGCAAAAATACATGGTTGCGCAAAGCAAAAATTAGTGTGCCAACATACAGAAGCGAAATAATTCAATTTCGTTAATATTTGCTGGAACAAAAGGGGAACACTGAAGGCCACTAGAGTAAAAAGCTTTAATATATGAGTATACCTTTCTGCGTTTTGCAGGTGATGAGTTCTGAGTGGGTTTACACATTCACGATGTAAACAGATAACATTTAGTAAATGCAAATAACTGAATATTCTTTTGTCTCTGAACTGACGTGTCTTTCGATTATTTTAACAACCATCAAAGGTAAATGCACGCTGGAGTCAAAGTAGCAAGGCATGTGAAAATAAACACAAAACTGGATACTAGGAAAAACAAACTAGAAAATGTATGCTAGAAGATAGATATTTGAAGATGGATACTAGTAAGCAGATACTAGCAAAGAGATACCAGGAAATAGATACTGGGAACAGATACTAGGACTAGAGGCTAGAAATAGAAAAAAATCATGAGGAATATGAAGACAATATGTAATAGATTCGAAAAGAAAAGATGAGAGAAAAAAAAAGATCAAAACACAATCAAGCAACAACTAAGTTATCAAACAAAACACTGATACTTTCACCATAGTGATCTCTTCTGATACATTCTGCGAAAATAGGACTGACATCCAAAACAATCAACTTTTCATTCTTTTCGCGCGCTTCCTTAGAAATTGGATAAGTATTTGTTACGACAATCTTATTAATGCATGGAGACTCATTAAGTTTTTCCAAGCAATTGTTACTGAACACACCATGCGTAGCAATAACAATAACCAGGGACGCACCGCAGTTAAGACGACAATGTTCAGCAGCAGCAATGAAGGAATTTGGCTTATCAATCATATCATCAAGAATAATTGCTGGGCGATTCTTCACATCCCCGACGAGAGTGATCAATTTCTCTGAACGGGTCACACCTTGAGGCGTTATTTCAAAGCTATCTTCTTGATCAAGAGAATATTGGAAATCATCGTCATCGTCGTCGTCATCGTCATAATCGTCCTCATGTTCATTATTTTCATAGTTGTTCTCAGTAGTATTACTGGAAACAGGCTTGTTGGAGTCAACATCATCTCCAGATTCGACGGCACTTTGTTGTTCATAGTCATCATCGACGATATGCCCCTTGATTACTCTTGCAGTTTGAAGTTCGCTACTCAAAATCACATCACCCGGATCCTCATCTTCATCCTCATCCGCAAGAGCATCACTGTAGCCAGCACGTTCAAGTTGCTGTTTTCTAAGACTGGCAAGGTCAGGATTCTTCTCTTTATTTGATGTAGAAGACGACTGACGGCGTTTGAGAAGCTTGAGTTTTTCTTCTTGTTTTTGCTTGATGAACAAAGCGTCTTGGGCACGACGACGATCAGTATGGATCATGGCAAAATTGATCTTAAGTTTATCGGCTAAAGCAGTCACCCTTTTGGTGCCGCCCGGGTTCTTAGAAACCACCACGGCATTTTGATAGTTATCGACATTATTGACGATCCAATTCGCCAAAATAGGGGCACCATAAAGATTATCAACTGGTCTTGAGAAGAAACCTTGCATTTGGGAGGCATGGAGATCCATGGAAACCACATGGTCAGCCCCGGCCATGATAAGCAAGTTGGCTAACATACGAGCAGTGATGGCCCCACGATGCTTTTTCATCTTTGATTGTTTTGAATATGGGAACTGTGGAATTACCGCAGTGATCTTTGAAGCAGAACCACTTTTGCAAGCAGAAATGAGGATGAGGAGCTCCATGATGTGGTCGTTGACAGTCGGGGAGCCGGATTGGATAATGTAGACATCCTCGTCACGGACAGAAGCGCCAATGGACACTGAAGTTTCACCATTTGAGAATTTCTTGAGGGTTGCTGGAGCAGCTGGGCATCCCAAACGTTCACAGACTAGTTTTCCGAGTTCTGGGTGGGAGTTCCCCACGAAAATTTTACACTTGTGCATGGTACAATCGGTCGATGAGATGGACAGAAGAATGGTATTCCTCGAGGGAGACAATACAACTGGGGGTCGGGAAAGGGAAATAGTAGTCTAGAATCTAGGATCTGGCCAAGAGTACCATTAACCACCGAGCAAATGTCGAGTATTGAATGGCTACTAAAACAAGAGATTTGGCAACGGTGTGGGAGTCAGTGGTTATCTCCTAAATCAAATTTTTTGCAAAGGAGAAAAAAAAAGGCAGCGGTTACCCGGGAAGATGCGCAACCGCACGCCAATTACGATTGCAACAGGAAGATCAAGCCAGTTGGTGATGATTATTGGTGGCTGCTCAGATTATTCTTAAGATCCATCAGCGAGCTTCATTCCCACTCGCTTATTATTTAAGAAAGTGCTGAGGTGCATACCAGATCATATCATAATGTATAACAATAATCAGCCAGCCAAGTTTTATCTTTCTCTTACTGGCCATTTCCAGCATTCTCCTAAGAATATATATGCAATCACCATTGAGCATAATGGCACCCAAAATATTCGTGTATGACCCACCGATTATCATAGAATTCTTGCTGTTGTTGTTGGGTGATATTTGGTTCCGCACGTGATCAGAGATGCACTTTTTGACTCTGGAAATCACTGGCAAAAAAAGCGATACAAACTAGTTTTGTTTACCCACCACAAGCGAAAATACTATAGAATCATGGTCCTCGAAACGATATATATTGCAAGAGTAAGTAGTCCTCCGATTATTTTTCCCGTCATAATTTGTTTCTCTCACTAACACGCGTCTTCAAGCATGGGTTCCGGTCTAATTGGCTCCCAGGCCCAGTTCCAGAGCCCCCAACTGGTATCAACAGTGATAATGTTCTTTCAGCACATGGGCTTGATCAAGCTAAGGAATTAGCTACTCATGTATCAAGTCTTGACAAAAAACCGGAAGTTCTCTTTTCTTCTCCTTTCTACCGTTGTCTTCAGACTTCAACACCAATAGCCGAGGCGCTTGGCCTTGACATTTTTGTGGAAAACGGTATTGGGGAATGGTATAAACCTGATCGTGGAATTATCCCTGAACCAGCTTCCCTCGAGCTTTTACTTAAATTCTTCGATAACATATACACCGAATGGTCTTCATTGATCACCGCATCAAATAAAGGGGAAACCGAAGAGGAGATCTTCACCCGTACTCAGCAATTCTGGGAACGTTTTTTCCCAAAATTTGAAGCTGAATTTCCAAAAATTAAATCCATTATGTTTGTTTGTCATGCTGCCACCAAAATTGCCTTGGGTATGTCCCTCATGGGGTATTCTGGTGTTAGAGACCAGATAAACTTCAAGGGTGAAAAGTATTTACGTTCTGGTGCTTGCTCTTTAGATACCTATACTCGTGATCCTGCCGAAGGAAAATGGGAAATTAAGGTCAATGGAGACACTTCGTTCTTAAGCGAAGGCGAAGAAATGAGTTGGCATTTCAGTAAGTTTTTATTTTGTTTATTATTATTATTTTCTTTTTTGGTCTGAAGGTTCTTAATTTACTAACACACTATAGTTGACAAAGTAGAGGCAGGGTCAGATGAAGACATAAAATTGAGAAGGGAAGCAGCTGAAAAGGCTGCTCGTGACAAAGATTCAGGTGTTGTGGATCAAGTGACTCAGGAGGAAGAAATCGAAGTATGTTGATTCTTTTATTTTTTTTCTCTGTTATAGAATATTTTTTTTCTTTTGTTTAGCTTTGTTACTTATTACTTTTATTTTTATTTTATTTCCCTTTCTTCTGTTCTTTTTTCTTACACAATCATTTGATAGAATATACCTTATATCAATACTAACACCATTTGTAGGATTTCTATGTCACCATCGATGTCCCAACAGCTGAACTTCGAGCCAGTATCTCCTCCAGCCAGGTACCTAGTCATCCATCACAAGTTCATCAGAATTTTTCACTATACCATGCGCCATCGACTCGTGGGACTTTCAAAAAATACGTATATGATGGAGAGGCCGGGTCTTCTAATAATAACCCACTCGTCACTGCAACAGCCTCTGCGTCACAATACACCCCTACTTCAAAGATGCAAATTACGGGCATAGGGACTGGAAAGCCACTTGCAAAAATTGATAATTTCCTTTTTCAAGGTGACTGGAAACAGCTAGTTGGCACGGAGCTTGTATTTTCAGAGAAAGGGGAAGTCATTGCTAAGGTTGGTAATCATATAGAATTGATAAGAGGTGAATTGATTACGAACGAACAATTCAAAGCCAGGAAGCACGATGCCTTGGCTGGTATGAGTTTATATCGCAGAGCATTAACCATAGCCAGAGAGCGTGAAGGGGTAACAGAGCATGGTGTTCAAATACAAGGTGAGCAGGCAGAGGAAGAAGAAGGGGAGAATTCTGAAGAAAATGGTGAAATGGATATCATGAACGACGGGGATATTGAAATGACCCAAGATTAGATAGTGTATAATATTATGAATTATAGAGCGTTATCATGTCAAGGTGATGGCATTTGTAAGTCAGGTCAAGATAAATTTATCTGATAAAACCAACAGGAATATTTTGACCAGACACTGTAGTATCTTCAATCAAGTTCATTAACTGCAGTATGACATCTTTTTTCTCGCACACCCCAAAACCAGAAATATCCGACAATTGTTCTCGAATAACGTCTGTTTGGCCCATATCGGTGTCACGAATCAAACCTGGACTAATGCAATTGACCCTAATACCAACTCTTTGTAACTCGTCGGCTAAAGTTCTTGTGAAAATATTCACGCCACTTTTGGTCGCCCCATATACCGAAGTGCCCTTAAACGGAATTTCTCCCAATCCCGAGGAAATATTAACAATTAATCTGTTTGGAGAAGCCTTTCGTACTGAGGGACGCATCATGATTTTGGATAATTTTTGGGACAATATTATCGGGGCAAGTAAGTTTGTGTTCACAAGTTTTGATATTTGGTCAATGCTGGTTTGTAAAAGAAGGCTAGTTTGCATGATTCCAGCACAATTAATGAGAATGTTGGTTTTCTGAAGTAGTTGATCCGCCATGGATAAGTTGACCAGGTCCTTTTTGGATTGAATGGTGAATCGCTTATTTATCTCTTCGACATCAGACAAATCACAACAGATAAAGGCATGTTGCTGTCCCTCATGAGTAATCGGTAATTTCAATACATTTTCTTGTAAATTTGATACATTTCTGCCGCACAAAACAACATTACTGCCTTCAGAGGCTAAACTTCTCGCAATGGAAAGCCCTAGGCCTCTGGAGCCACCGGTTATTAACACAGTGTTGCTTTCAAGCTTTCCAAAAGACAGGGAAGAGAAGTGAAAACATCTTTTAAAGGGTATTTGCAAAGGGTTACCGCGAAACATCTTTTTTTTTTTTAGAGTCACCAATATTCTGATCTCTGGGCTCAACGTTACAACGTATAGTGTTAATGATACTAGGAATTCTCAAAATAAAAAAAAAAAAAAAAAAAGGTACCAGTGGTTTGGCTCCCTAGCACCCCACCGATTAATAACTACTACATCAAAGATTCAATAAAATTAATTATCTCTAAATTCATTCTTGCAAAAAAAAAAAAATATCATACAAAAAAGGCTCTAATCAAATTTAACTTTCTTCCCCTTAAACTCAACTTTGGCGAGAGCCTCTTCGGCCTTTCTCTTTGCAACCCAAGAAGGATGCATGGCCTTATTTTCATCAACCTTTTTCTTCTTCTGTCCCAAAGGAAGTCTATTTGGATTATTCTTCTCCTGTTCATCCAAAATTTTCTGCTTAGCAGCTCTCTTTCTTACACGTTCTTCATACTCAAGTCTTTTGGTTTCACGCTCCGATTTGACTCTTTCGGCTTCCTTCTTAACATGGTTGGCGCCGTGCCCATACTTCATTTCCCAAATCTTCTGTCTAGCACGTTGACCACGACGATTCTTCCTAGGCTTATCTAAATTCTTCAAAATAGGATCATTGTCATCTTTTTCAGGTTCCGAATCAGAACCACCTGAATAGTATCCAGCCTGAAGAGAAGGTAAAACAATTTTTTCCTTCTTTTCCTTCTCCTCTTTCTTCTTTTCTTTCTTCTCTTTCTTGTCCTTCTTTTCCTTTTTCTCCTTCTTTTCATCATTGTTTTCATCACCAAAATCGAAAAAATCAGATGATTCATCTCCGCTATCTAAATCTTCCTCCGCACTAGGTTCTTCATCCGTTACTTGGTTATAGTCAATCTGTGACATAGCAGCTCCATTTTCTTGTTCATTTTCTTCTTCATCACTTTCTGCCTCAGAGGCCATAACCATGTTGTCATAATGTGAGTAAACATTCTCATCCTCCTCGTCTTCCACATCAAAATCTCGTTTTCTCCCCTCATACTCCTCGTTTTCCGAACCATCAACACTTTCACTTTCACTATCACTATTACTGTCGTTATCACTATCACTATCACTATCACTTTCTTTCTCTGTTTGCTTTGGTCTCTCCACTGGTTCGTTTACGATCTTCAAACTGTTCTCGGCCATCTTCATACCCTCTATCATGCTCTTATTATTGAATAGCCTCGATAATAGTTTCTTGGTATTGTCGTCTGCATCCCTATAAAACTTAGACGAGTTATATTCATTGTCTTTATAATTGAAAGCATCCTGTACCCAACTTGGAATATATTCAGGAACAGATTTTTTCAACATAAAGATTTTTTCCATGAGTTTGACTGTCTTTTGGTGAGCAATCAGATTAAGTGCAGAATCATCAAACTTGGTTTCCAAAACTTCTAATTCTTTGGCACTGGCTTCCTGATCCTTATTTAACTTTATTTTACTCTTGACCCGGCTAATCTCTGCTTTTCTAGCCTTTTTGAGCGCTTTGACCAAGGTTTCATTACTATAATGAACTTTCTTCGGTAATATTAAGGACTTCAAGTCTGAGATTTCCTTTCCAGCTTCCTCTTTGGTCGGCAACAACCCTTTTCTCTTTAGAGATGCGACAATCTCCTTGGTTTTCTTATATCTCCATCTTTTCTTTTGGGTTCCGTGTTCTAATATATCAAGCCTTAAAAGACCGTTTTTCTGTTGTTCCTGTTGTTTCTTGGCTACCATCTCACGATTCACAAGAGATCGCAACAACTTGAAATGATTCTTTTAGAGAAATGTTGAACAAACAAGAAATTTCAACCACACATAGAAGGAGATGAGAATTTTTTTTTTTTCTCCATGTTTTTTTCATTTCTACACGCACGCGATGGGCACCGTTGGTTTATCAAGATTTCCCAACATCAATTACAATTTCACACAACAATAAACAAAATCAATTATTGTAAATATATTATAGGAGTACTCCTACTAGATTAAAAAAAAAAATAAAAAAAAAAATAAAAAATGGCATCGCACATTGCAAACATAGCTAATTCGAAGAGCCTCAATGTAATGAATAAAAATTTATGGAAACTTGAAACAAAACAAAAAAAGAAGTTGGTCAAGCAAATGAATTGCTAATGTAAGAGATCAATAATTTCCATAATTTATATAGTTGTTATAATTGTTGCTGTTGTATGGATCAAGTCTGTAGGAGCTATTAGAATCAGTTCTATCCAAACCATCATTGACCAAGTTACTAAGCTTTGAAGTTGCCGTAGACAAAGATCTGCCGTGGTATTGGGTGTTTTCAGAATCAGTATTAGAGACCATATCAGCATCAGCTTCAAAGAAAGATTCAAAATAGTTCAAAGTAGCGTACATATTGCTAATGGATCTCTTTTCAGGATTTTCATCGTAGAAATGAACCGGTTCTTCTCTATCATGGTGAAACTCAAAAGCCCCTTCAACTTGTTGATTGGTACTTTCTTGTGGGTCACCATTCTCTTCTAATTGGTTTCTGCAAGTCAAATATACTGCATGGACATTCTGTTTTGTGATGGCTGCTGTAACCGCTGACATTGGAATTGACCATCCACTATCGTCAGGAACCCCAAATAACGTAGCAATTTTCTCATATTCTTTCCTCAAAGTTCTATTACCCAAACTCAACCTGATGAAATCTTTATCAAGCTGACTTCCTGAAATATGATCGGTTTCATCAAGAACTTCCAACGCCTTCTCAGAATATTCCGTCAATAGCAACCTTAATAATGGGGAAAGTAAATCGGCACCCACACCTTGAAATTCTTCTCTGGTTAAATCGTTCATTGGGAGTAAATATTTCAATAGTTCCATAGTTTCCAATTTGACCCATTTGATCTTGTTCATCAACAATCCTAACAAAAACACCAAACATTGTGATTGATATTCAGGAAAGTACGATTCCTTTATGAGATAGAGTGCTTGACTGATAAAGTCTTCCTTCTTCCGGAATTTATTATTGGCTAATGACAACACAATTCTAGAAACCCCTTGTTGGTTTTCTGCCAACGCCATGTTGCTTAAAATTTCGGCGGCTTGCTGAATATCTTCAGTGAATTCTTGTTCTTCAAACGCATGCAAGAATCTTGGCATATTAGCCATCAATGCCATCAACAATCTTGAAGGACCAGCAATCACTTCACTAGAGGTCAACTTGTTCAATCTATCCAATAACTTCATACTTGGCTCCCAAGCATTTGATGACCTCAATCCAATCATCACAATGTTTTGAAGACCTTCAAATTTCCCTTCCCATTTAGTTGGGAAAGTGGATATTAAACAGCTGATAGTATCTTCAGAATTCAAATCAATTTTAGAGATGAATTTAGATATGATGGAAATGACTTCAAGAAACTCCTTTTCGTGGACCGTGCTCAAACAAGCAACTGCCGCCCAGAATAATTCAGGAAAAGATATTAATGTTTCAGCGCTCAATTCAGCAGTGATGGCGTTCAAACTCATAAGGATCTGCATTGCAAACCCCTGGATATCATCATTTGGATCAGAAATCGTGCTGGATAAACGGTGCAACATATCAGCTAACATAGTCTTATCTAAAAATGACAAAAGAGAGCGGAATGCCTGAAAAGATCTACAAGCAATATGTCTGACAGAGCAGGTAGTGGCCCACGATAATGTAATTCTGCTCCAATCAACCTGTAAATCACTGAACTCAGGAACAAGGGCTTCCAAAGAGGTCCTTATCAATTGATCCATGTTCTTTGGCGTCCTAGCCCCGTTCCTATCATTATGCAAATCCTCATACGTCCAGACACTTTTGATATCGTGCTTTCTCAAATTCTCGATGCTGGCCATTGCTTTTTCGTCATTGTAGGCCAATTCATGAAGCACTGTGCAAAGCAATTCAACTGCGTGAACTCTGACAATAGCCAAATAATGATCTAACAAGATAATGGAAATATTTAACAACATTGGCAAGTTCTTTATGATTAGATCACTTTGAGGTTTCATCTTCAATAAATCAACTAAAAAGATGGTTGATATTTGGCCTAATGAGAATAAATCTCTGCTTGCCGCTTCCGGTAATACATAAACATAAGGTAGCTTCGTGTTCTTTGAAGGATCGACTGGTCTGCTTTCTGGCGGGATCATAGCCTTTGGATTAATATTCTTTATGAGTTCATCAATGATTGTTGGGTAAGAAAAATAAACATAATTAACAACTTGTTTAGCAGACTCAATTAATGGACTGATTCTTTTATGCAAACAGATTGCAAACATGTAATCAATTATGACCAATGCATTAGCTTCTTCATTTCCTTGAACTAAACCAACCCATAAGCTTTCAACTTCTGGGGTGTAAATACTACCTGCATGAGTGGTGATTTCTATCAAATTATTCAACACCATTTCAGTACAAATGTCCCGACTAGCAGGAATCAAATAGTATGCTGAATCAAATTCTAATTTCTTCATATTGACTGCTTCAACCCAAGGGATCATGATAGTGAGAATATCCTTCTGGGAGCTCTGGCCCACCTTGTGGAAATACAACGACAACAAGGAAATAACATTATACTTTTCCTTTGAATATTTTACCGAAAAGTATCTTGAAAGATTATCAGCCGCCTTTTTATAAACTGCCTTTGAAGTTGAGCAAATACAGTCCACTAATTTTTCTACCGAATTGTCATCATAAAATCTTTTTTCAATGTAGACTAACAATTTCCCGGCCAATTTCCTTGTTTCCAAAGATGGTAATCCAACGGCATACAAAGCTAATACAATGATCTCAAAGGCTTCGCAACTGTATGAATCATTCTCCAACAAAGTTTCACAAATGGTAACAAAGTAACTTTCGGCAGTTTTATCATTTTTATGCGAAGCATTATAGAATTCTTTTACTGCTTGATCAAAAATGACCTTTTCCTTATTGAATGCCAACAAATTCTTTAAACCTTTCCTTCCAAGTCTGTGAAGAATATCATCGTCCGTCTCAAAAATTGCCTTTATCCAAGATATTAAAGATTTGTAATCGATGGCCATAACAACAAAAGACTTGCTACCTTTCACGATTTGATTCATCGCCCCAGAGCACAAGGTTGCCATTGAACTAACCGCAGAATATTCCAAAGCGGTGGTTTCTAGTTCAATTGCTGCACTAAATGTTGGATTACTGGCGTACTTTTTATCCATTCTCATTACCTGGTATCTCTTTTTAGCAATTCCTGCAGAGTCACCGTAGCCACACCATTCTTCCAAGAATGTAAAACATCCCAGTCTTGCTTCAAATGGGAACCACTTATCTGGATGCGGAGTCTTTTGAACACCAGTGAAGACGTTTTCCAACAACCCACAGAAATATCTTCTCAATTTCTGGTACTCAAATGATTCTTGGACTTTTGACGCCCCCAAAAACAGTCTCACAGTTTTCACATAAGCAATCATTTCCATTAAAAGCCTTTTATCTGAATAAATCTGTTCTTCGGATAAATATTTCGAAGTGGCATGCAAAATTCTAGTTACCTCGATTCTGATTCTCATATTGGCTTCATTGACTGAACCAGCTCTAATTTCCGTTTCCCAATTAGACCGAATTGGTTGAATCACCTCCACAAGTGCCTTGAAGATATTTATGTTGATACAACTTAATCCAGAATGAATTGCGTCCGTTATCAACGGTTGCTCGGTACTCAATAAAGGAATAACTAAGTTGAATAGCGATTTCGCAGAATTTATAGAATAAACCGGAGCTCTGTTGTTCGAAACTTTGCGTTGGTGTGTCATTCCCGAACTTCGTGGTAATGGTGGCAATTCCTGCTTTCCCGTCGATGTTAGAGATGTACAAGCCACGATCAAGAAAAGCTTCCATTGCTCAATAATCACTTCAGGTTGTGTATCCGTGCCTGAATTCACGCTACCACTGAAAAACAATTTGTTCGAGCTACCAGAAGTAATAGCTGGCTGACCTTTTGGTTTCATGTCGGCAAACTCTGAAATATATTCATGAATCTGAATCATTCTAACACATACGATAGAACGACATAAGGCCATGGTGACTGGATTTTTTTCAAAGATTATTGATAATAGCTTAGGGAATACCTTAAACCACAAAGTTAATTCAACCCCATAATCGGCTTCTGCCAACTTGACTAACAAATCTTTTCTGTTTCTTGATTTTAATGATGCTAATTTTTTTCTTTCTGGCATACTTAACTGCAATTTCAAAGAGCTGATCAAATCAAAGAATGGCACGGTCTCCAAAATATGAATCAACCTTGTATCCACATCAGCAGCAAACTTAGATTTTGAGCGTGTATGTTTCCCATGGGATTTTTCATAAACACCAGCACTGTTATCGCTCATTGGTCCATTTTCCGTACCGGAGCTCCTTGTAGAAGTTTCGAAGATCACTTCATCAAACTTTGGAACGATTTTTAAAATCGCCACTGCCAATCTTCTAATAATAGTGCTTCTAGAACAAAGGAAAAATAAACCATTTCCTTCAACTTGCTCAATGGTGGCAACAATAGCATTTAACTCCAAATCTTTATGAGGGTCATTTCCTTGGCCTGATGGATTATCACCAGTGCCATCCTTATTAGGTTTTGTATTGGCCATATTCATCTTGAAATTACCATTCAAAATATAAAAATCATTACCATCATTATTTAATGCGCCGTTGTCCGGTTTGGCAGAGCCTCTCAAAAATGATAACCAAGACATCAATAAATCCAAATAAATCTTCAATAACTTCTCGTAAGTTTCTGAAGAAGAGGTCAAAAAACTGGACCGGCACTTAATCGCGCCATTGTTTTCCTCGGTGAAATTGAACGCAAACTTTGCAAATGTAGATATCAAAGATCCGGAATTCTTTTTGTTGCATAATTTTTTCAAGGTAGCAATGCTCACTTTTGAAATCTTTGGATTCTCATGCACAGAGTTTCTGGTTAAAATCTCCACTAGCTTCTTGTATGGAATGACGTTCGATAACTGATAAAACCATGGGATGGATTCTGCCAATTTTTCAAACAAACCAATGTTCAACTGTTTTTTGTTGAGCTGTTGAGATGAATCAGAAGAAAGAAATGATGAGAATGGTGATTTAGAGCTCAAAAATGATGGCGAGGAGATCAGTGGAGTATCAGATCCTCCTTGAATGTTACCTACTTGACCATAGGCATTAATTCCAGTATTGACTGTGGACCATGCAGTGGCTCCAATTTCATTATCCAACATTAAAAATAATTTGCAGAAATAGTTAGAAATTTCTTCATGGTACAAAATATCGTTTTGATTCACATTTTTCGTGTTCAACACCTCTTTGATATTGATGGTGTTAAAGTTGGAATTAGGGGCATTAAATGCACTATCAATAAAATCACCGGTAGGATATTTTGGTCTAGAATTAGAGATCAAATCGTCTAAAATCAAAATATAAGATTTCAAAACAATCAATAACCTTTCTTGTGAGATATTATCCAAGGAGATCATATTAAATGACTGTTTAATTAAAGGTAATAATAATGATTCCATAGTATAATTGATATTGGAATACCCAATAGAACGCAACAAGATCACCAAAGGTTTTAATACTTCCAAGTCATAAGTCAACCACTGTTGCTTTTTAGAATTTGTGTTCTGAAAAAACAAGACCTTGAAAATGGCATCGAGCTTCTTTGTAGTTTTATTTAAAGACTCAGTACATCTGAAAATATACGTCCACACCAATCTCGCGGTTGATTTAAGAAGTATAATTTTGGAAATTGTATTCAAGTTGCTGGATTTATTATCATTTAACACCATAGAAAACGAAAGGTAATCATTAGGGTCTTTCACAATGTTGTTAGCCTTTGTCAATTTATTCGACAACTGATAAATGAGTAGATCATACCAATTATCGTAAAAAATAGTTGAAGGTGATACTGATAAGCAAACGCACATCAATTCAAACGCACTTTCCCAATACTTTGGCTTATCAATGACAGAGTTAATTTTTTTCAACATCGATTTCACCACATCAGCCCACACCGGCAAATCAGTTTCTGCGTTCAACACTTCGCATAGAGGCAATAATAATTCAGTAAGAGTTTCACAATAGGCATTAATCATCATGTAGCTTGTAGATTTGTAAAAGAATTTTGCCACCGATGACAAAAACCCACAGCTTTCTTCAAATTCCTCTAGCGGATAATTGGTCAACTTCAAATGTCTCATTCCTCTGACTAACAAACACAAATACATTTCGGTGCTTCTTGATAAATTTGCTGGTGACTTTTCCAAATCAGCGATAAACTTATCGGAGATTCTTGAAAATCTCTTGGCAGAAATTTCCCCGATAAGAATTGTGAGGCAGTTCCAATTAATTAATTTCATTTTGTCATTGAGAACATTAGCGGGATCCATAGATTTCAATTGATGGTAAATATTTTCTTCCAAAGTGTTGTAGAAATTCATATTTTCTGAATTTAAGGGGATTTGTTTCACCACTTCAATCAATACTCTGCAAACCAAATAAGCTGCTGCATTGGCACGATTTTCAGTCTGGACAAATATCTGTCTGGCTTGTTCCACTTGATTTTCCAAAAATTGTAGCGACATTGCATCATTTGGATTTAAATCACTACCATTACTATTTGATTTCTCTCTGGTGAAGCTCATTGATGAAGATTGACTTGAACCGTTTCTGCTATGTAAACTCATTTTAGAAGATGAGGATCCATGCAGTGACCCTTTCAATTGCTTTTGTTTCAACAGAAGTAAATGTTTATTTTTATTGTATGCATCGACAGATGAATCGACTTGGTTGCCCTTGGTTTTTCTCCAATACATCACAGAATCCACTACTTGTTGCGGTTGCTTTTTAGCGATATATCCCAAAGATGTCACCACCTTATCGAATAATGGATCATTTCCCTTCTGGAGAGACTCGATGTATTTGATGCTCAACTCGCCATCCAAAGGTTCAGTTGCGTTCAATTTCCGCTCAGCCAATCTGATAAATTGAGTGAAGATCATATGTAAAGTGTATTCGGAAGGAGTTTTCAATTCTGTAGTCAAGACTCTTCGTACATCTTGAGTGCTCGCTGTGTTCATGTTATGTATTGGTTTGGATTGAATTGAATTTTGAGCTTGGAAAGGTGGCAAAGGTTGAGGTTTATCTTGATTCATACTGGTTGCACTTCCCTTATTTCTAATTGATCTGAGTGAGCCAAACCTTGATACAGCCACTTTTGAATTTTTAGTTGGAACATGGTCACTATTGTCATTTATCGGTGATTTCAATGGGAAGCTAAAATTCGACATGCTATTAGGTGTGTTGATATTGGAAGGGTTGTTTTGCGGGTACTGTGCATCGGGAAGCTTTATCGAATTGGCGATGCTATTTGATCTCATCAACGCCTTATTTGAAGCATCATCAAACTCGGGGATCTCTATTTGATTGAAACCCAATCCACCAGTATTTTTATCACTGTGCACGCCAACTCTCAAAGAAGTTGATCTTCTTTGAATTTCGTCTAAATCAATTTTCATGTCATTTGTGATGATATCATCAGCTTCGGGGTTTTCTATGATCTTGTAACGATACGACTGTTGTCCAAAATTCTCGTAGACTGGTCGTTCCTGATAAGTGTTATTCTGTTGATATGAGCGACCATCGGTGTTATGCTGGGACATGGGAAATGAAAAGGAGTTTACCGATTCGATGGATCCCTCATCATTACCGTTAGAAACAGGAGGGGGAGGAAACGTGTAATCTGACATGATCGCGTATTATCTGTGAGGTGATTATACTACTAAGGAGGGGGCCTGGAAGTGGGCCTGAGAATACACAAGCTATACTGTGCTTGCTTGCTTGCTTGTGTGTGTGTGTGTGCGTGGCCAATATGGGTATGAAATAGATCTGCTTCCTGGCGGCTGTAGTAAGTGTAAAGCCATTTTCGGTGGCTAATTGATATTGGAGTTGCATCTGCCTCCGTTTAGCAAAGCGCTGTGCCTTGCAGGGGTGCGTAACCAGCGTGAAAAAAAAAAAAAAAAAAAAAAATTGGGAACGTTGCCGGCACGGAGGTTCGCATATCCGGATAGGTGAGGATAACGGCGGCAGCAGCAGCGACCGACAGCCCCTGGAACGGCACTCCCTCACAGCCAATTTGTCTGTCTCTCTGGCTGATACTAACAACGGGGTGCGCGTGCAACCTTGATTTATCATACAAAAAAAAAAAAAAAAAAAAAAATAAAGCACCTACTCAAAAGCGTTAGGGAAGTTCGAATGAGGCTACTGCTGATTTGCCACCTTCCCAACTATCAAGATTTTACACAAATACAATATTAACTCTCAACAGCACAAAGTCTTGGGAATCTCCTTCGGATAACCAAATACCCATCCATTATAATGCCCAATACTCCTCACCTGTCGACCGAGGTGCCGGGTTCTTCTAGTAGGCTCGACGATGAGATTATGAAGAACAATAAATCGCATGCCCAATTGAGTCAGACTGCAAGCAATGTTCGGATCATCAACCAGAACTTGTTTAATGCCACTATCAAGATCAATATCAAGACAATTATGATTGTAACGAAACCAGGGGACATGCAATTGGTGAAGCTAACTAATGCGTTGACCAGCTGGTTATTGGACAATTATGATTACTTGGTAGTTTATGTCGACAGCCATCTTCAAAAGCTGGTAAAAGTAAACATCCCAAGCAATAATTCAGACACTATAAAAGCTCTGGCACTGAATATTTCAGACAGTAATGACAACCACAAGAAGGAACAAATTTTGGGAAGGTTGAAGTTTTGGAGTCAACGAAATTTTGAAAATGATGAAAATTATTGTGATTTATTTGATTTAGTGATTACTCTTGGGGGTGACGGAACGGTGCTATTTGTCTCCCAATTGTTTCAAACCGTGGTTCCTCCGATCATTGCATTTGCCCTTGGTTCTCTTGGTTTCCTAACAAACTTTAAATTCAAAAATTATCAGAGAATCCTCACCAAGATCCTCAGGCTAAAATACGTGAAAACTAACTTAAGGCTTCGGTTATCTTGTGAAATTGTGCATGCTAAAACTCACAATGTGGTTATGTCAAGGAACATTTTGAACGAAATCACCATTGATCGAGGTTCTAACCCATTCCTTACTAACTTGGCTTTGTACGGTGATGATTCCTTAATCACTGTTGCCCAGGCCGATGGATTATGTATTGCCACTCCTACTGGTTCAACCGCCTATTCTTTGGCTGCCGGTGGATCGTTAGTCCATTCATCAGTGTCTGCTATTAGTGTTACACCAATTTGCCCGCATACTCTTTCATTTCGACCAATTATTTTACCTGATAGTATGGAGTTGAAAGTGGTTATCCCAAAAGGCTCGAGGTGTGAAACATCCTGGGCTTCGTTCGATGGGAAATCAAGATTCAAATTGAACAAGGATTATTATGTGGTCATCAGAGCCTCAAAGTATTATTTCCCAACCGTGATGAATGGCAATAATGAATATTTTGAAAGTGTTAGCAAAAACTTGAATTGGAATAGTAGAAAGTTACAAAAGCCATTAAGATTTGTTGATAACTACAATGATAGTGATGACGACAGAATGGGTAGTCTAAGCGATGTTGAGGGGGAATCCGTGATCATCACCGATGATGATTTTGAAGAGACTGACACTGATGATAATTCTGTTGGTTATGGAACTTCTAGCTTTTATCAACAAAATGAAATCAGTAGTGACGATGATGACTACATTGAAACACCCACTATTCCCTTCCATTATATCAATGAAGCCTTGGAAATATTTAGCGATGAGGAACATGATAAGCCATCGAACAGCCCAAGACAATCCTTGAACCTTGATTCACGAAGATCTATTTCTAACAATAGTTCTAGAAAGATTCGTACTAATTCTTTCACCAATTTCAATCAAATTTATCGGGAGAAGCTTCATTTAGATACCTCAAGCGTGTCCAATAAATTGCATAATCTCAAGATTAATAGCGGAAGTTCGTTAAGTATCGGAAGGTCGAGAAGTCGAAATAATAGTGCGGTGGTAAGCCCAGAGTCTATTCAAATGGGTGCCATCAGGACTCAAATATTGTCACCTTCTCAAAGATCAAACAACAAACTTATAGGAAATCCGCCACCAATTGCTGACGCCGCTAGTGCTACTACCAATGATGTTCCCAAAATCCTGAATGCTACTAATTCCAGCTCTGAAGTTGCTACTGATATTACTACTGACAAACCAAAAGAAGGAGAGCCATCCAAACAGGCCCCTTCTCATTCGACAAATATCGCATTTGAGGTCTAAGTACTACGACTCAAAATCTCTCTCTCTCTCTCTCTCTTTTTTTTTTAGAGTGATTACTTAATTTAGAGGAGTTGAGTGACTCTTTTCTAATTTAGTAAATTTAAATTTTCATTTCTATTATACTATAGGTCTAGCATTTGTGTTTATATTCAGTTATTCTTTCTCTTTAGTTCTTAATCTAATTCCTTTTTTGCTTCCCATATCTTAGGCCGTAATTCATAATACTGACTTTCCTATTCTTTGAAAATAAAATTTACATCTACTTCATAGAACGATTGTTATTCATAATAAGAAATCTAGAAAGATTGAATAAAATTAGGAATTATATAGCCCAGAACTAAACAATAATAGTATGAAACAAAAAAAAAAAAAAAAAAAAAAAGAAAAGAGAGGGAACCACATAAAATGACAATTTATATTTAGAGCGAGCATCAAAATCAGGAACGACAGATTTTCAAAATCATTAGCAGCAGATTATGATGAAGAAAAAGGTGGGAACAGAATGCATGAAAGAGGGGGGCCAAAGAAAGCTTATTGCTGTTGGTTGTTCAACACAACGTAAGCAGCGGCAATAAGAGCGACAAGAATAGTCAAGATCAAAGGTAATGAAGAGCCACCAGATCCAGCATCCTTGGTACTGCTGGAATTGCTAGAAGCCACTGGTAAAGAGGCAGGATCAATGTCACCAATGTAAAGATCTTTCAACATGTCTCTGGCGTCTTCGGAGTGTCCAATGTCATCGAAAGGTTGGGTGGCATCAATTCCACCACAGTCAATAACCACTTCTTCACCACCTGGGTGTTCTGGCAAGAACTTGGTGCAATCGTACACCTTACCATCAATGACCATCCACAAATCATCAGCGGTGTTGTGTTTGGCGACTTCTTCGAAAGTAAAGATCTTGACTTCTGACATTGTTATAGTTTTATTTATTTATGTGGTTATTGAATTGCGACAGGATAAAAGTGTGACCTATCTGCTTATTGAGCTGCCTAATATTATCGATTTGTTTTTTGTTTTTTTCTGTTTGATTTTTTGCCCAACATTTTATATGCCGTCTTATCTTCACTCGTATAAATTTTTTTTTTTTCCACAGAAAGAAACGTGATCACGTGGGAGAATAATAATGATCCTTATTGCTTTTTTGGCACTATTCAGAAACCTTCTCCTGGGGTCTGGCCAATCAGCGGACAATGTTTAGTCAGTCATTACCAAAGTTGACATTATGGTGATTCCGGCATTGCGATCAATTGTAATGGGTACTGTTTGTACTGTTTAACTAAAATATCTTGTACAAAAAAACCGTCTGATGTGCAAAAAATATGCAGTTGTGCCGGTTCATTATTATATTTTTGTAGCAGCAGGTCTTCTGCTAATCGTGAACTCTTAGGTCCATGTAGCTCGCAATTTACAGAAAACCCAAATAAAATATTGTCAAAATATAATGTTGAATAATATTCCTTGCAGGTCATTTTGAACAAAGAAGAGATAATGGATGGAATTGCCGACAATCCTGAATGATCCAAGATACTGAGCACCAGCAGTCGATAGCTGGTCATATGTTTGTCACTACTCCGTGTAATGGTATCTTAGGACCCTTTGCATCTTTCTTTTTCTTTTTTTCTTGCTTTTTGCGTTTGATTTGCGGGAACTCCATTAGGTAGCCATGGTTCTCTTTTCTTTTTGAATTGTATCAGAACCATCCTTCGAACATGCTGTACTGGGTTTGAATAAATTCATAGACTGAAGAGAAAGTAATAAGAGTTTAGTTGTGATTTAAAAGAGCGATTAATTTTAAACTTTTTATGTATGAAGTTCTATGACAAGTAAGTGGGTACAATTCCTATTTTAGAGACGTCAAACCTTATTTATTTCCTATATTATACGTGTCGTCAAACTGGTCTTATCTTTCAAAATAATTTATCCAAGGATTCAGTTTGAAGACAATCAGTATAAATCAAGAGAGTTCCTCCTACCTTGTTTTAATCCTGGTGGCCGTCTATTGTTTGTTTTCAGTTGCTGATTGAAAACTTTGTAGCATCTTGTAAAAATGTGGGCTATTTTCCTTTCAATTTTGTCAACTACCTATCCCGAATGATACAATACTTCAAATTAAAGATAATCGCAACATTTTTCGACTCCAAATTTCCAATTCAATACATTTCAGCAATCATTAATATTAGTGACTTGGGATGTTACAAGAACCCATGTTTAACATTAAATCTACAATTGGAAAACTCAACTTGCACATTTCAATCCTAAAATTTTTGCCTGCAATTGTCAGCGATTCTCTTTGCTTCCTTGGTTTCCTAATTTTCGTCTTGATAATAACGAGAAATTACCAAGGATGTTTTATTTTGTCAAATTCAATGGCGGCTTAAAAATGTTGAATGCAGAAAAACCTCATAAATCAATCTTGAACAACGCTTACACAGGGATATATAATAACCACACTTCACCATCATCAACATGCAAGATAAAAAACTAGATTGAATTAGTCATTACTTCTAAAACAATAAGCTAATGCCTCCCAAAACATATAAAAAACTTGCTGATGATAATATAGTTGGGTTACACAAAAATGGCCCTCCCAATTATATAACCACGTGACCATTTTCTGTATGATGGCGTTTGGGTGAAATTTTACACTGGGGCTGCCAGTTACAAACAGTGTGATGATGATGGTGGTGGTGGTGGAACGCTAGGTTTTAAATTATCTCCTCCCCAACCATAATTCTATAAGATACCACCGAGCATACCACCTCCAGAATGGCAACGGTAAGTGGTGCAGCTATCTTTAAAAAAAAGAATGGGTTGCTCTCGATATACGAGACGGCTGACCCACCCATGCTCAAATGGATTGCAGCAGATCAATCTGTTGCCATACCGAGGTTAGAGATCCCTCTTCGATCAATAACGAACCTTCAGGCCTCGCCTGCCACCTCGGATAAACTATTAATTCGCTTGGTCCATACGCTAGAAGGTCAAGCCGAACCGAGCAAAACCGTGTTCAGTTTCACCAACAAGATGATTATGGAAACCATAAAAGATTCGCTTCGATTGATTGTCGAACGTCAAGAAATGTCCAAAGAAACCACCAAGCAATCACAATCGCTACAAATCCAACTAACACAATCAAAAGACAATCTAGAAGAAATATTGGACCCAAAGAAATTATTGGATAATCTAGAACTTCAACAGCGATTGCTTAATAGCGAACCAGGTCTAAAGCAGGTCTTCACTGAAACTGTTATTAGAAATAAACTAGACCCGCAGGAGTTTTGGAAAACCAGACTCCATTTATTAGGCACATTTGCCCTAAAGAGCAAAGCTAAAAAGGGTCCATATAATGTTTTGAGTACCATTAGTTTGGTGGCATCCAGTTACAACAGTGTTGAATTGAATGTGACCAGAGAAAAAATCCACGCAATCTTTGACCAATATCCTATTGTCAGAAAAGCATATGAAGATAATGTGCCGAGAATTCCTGAAGGGGATTTTTGGTCGAGATTTTTTGCGTCCAAATTGTTTCGTAAATTACGTGGGGAGAAACCCAATAAGAATGAAAAGGGGGATCTTATTCTTGATACTTATTTGAAAGTGACCGATGAAGAACTTGCGCTAATGGATGAGGAAGATAAGAATGCCAAACTTGCAGAAAGAGGAGAAGATGATGTCAATATCGATGATATTGTAATAAATAGATTCTACAATGTGGAAGGCAATGAGGATGATAATTCACAAAAATTGGGTAATCAACCCGATTTCACAATGAGACCTGATAAAGACAAGGAAATGATTTCCATTATGAGAGGGTTTAATCGATTGAGTAAAAAATTGGTGGCTAATGTGGAAGATGAAGAAAATTACGTAAAAGCCAAAAGAAGAAAGCTCTCACCAGCGGCAGAATTGGAACAGGAGATCAAAGAAAAAACAGAAGAGCTTCGTTTTGACGATTTGGGGCAATCAAACGACGCAGAATTTGTGGAGTTGCACGTCAACAATTTCAAGTCAGTTCAAATCAAGGATAAATCGAGTAGTGTCAGTGATAATGAGGTGGCAATGATGGTTGGCAAGATGAATAATTATTTCCCTGAAGGATCAATTGATTTGAAATCGGTTTATCAAGACAAACAGTCGATTGATCTTGTGAATAAAGAAATCTTGTCTAATCTCATTAAGAATGCTAAACAATCAAAACAGAACTGGCAGGTTGCCCAAACCATGGAACGGGATTTCATTGGTAGTACTATTGCTGACCCTACAACCACCAGTATGTCTGCGGTTGAAAATATAATGAGCGCGATTGGGTCGTCGACACAGGTTGACCAAGTGTCTTCTGATAAGCTCAAAATCCCAGGACCGCTGGTGGAAAACCTTCGGTTGGTCCATATTACGTCTGAAGAATTTCTCAAGCATTTTTGGCTACATTTCAACAGCGGGGATCCTGCCCAAGCGAGCACTACAAAAAGATTGTACAATAGTATCAAAAAATGCGTGAAGAGAGTTTATGCTGCCATTAAAACCGTTAAAGATGCTGCACCTCCTGAAAAAGCTGCCGAGCATGAGGAATATGCTAAAACTTTACTATTGCCAGTGATCAAATCTCTTATCAAGGCGAAAAAAGAGTACGAATTGGCGGAAGCTAATGCAAAGGAATAAAATATTCTCATTTTGCGAAGATTTTTCTGCTTCTCTATCTCTCTCTTTTATGTAATATTAATGTCATATTATAATAATTTTAGGACAGCATGTTGTTGTAGAAAATTGTTTTTTTATGGTTAGTGTCGCCGTAGATAATGCCTTCCTTGCCTGCAGGGTAAAAAAGAAAAAAAAAAAACATGGTGATAGATAAAAAGCCCATCGCCTATCATAAATGACAGAGACACATCCAAAAAAAACTTCAACCCTGGGGGAAATATGGCTGCTAATAATATTGAATCACTTGTCAAGCAATGGCTAGATATAGATATTAATCCAATCACCCGTGGGCAAATTGAGAAATTATGGGCCGAAAAAGATACAACAACCTTGACCCATCTTCTAGCCTCAAGAATCTCTTTTGGCACTGCAGGTTTACGAGCCAAGATGGAAGCAGGATTCAATCGTCTCAATGACGTGACGGTACTTCAAGCATCGCAAGGGCTTGCAAAATACGTTCTGGAACAGATCAGTACGGGGAAGAAAAGAGGAGTGGCGGTGGTTGGCCATGATCATCGTCATAATTCCAGAGAGTTTGCCAAGATCACCGCGGTGGTATTTGGGATTGCCGGATATAAGGTGAAATTTCTTGAATTCAACGACGACGATTCACAAAGCAACAATAGTACGCTTGTGGCCACGCCATTTGTGCCGTTCGCGGTGGATTTATTCCACGCTGATGTTGGGGTAATGATCACTGCTTCACATAACCCTGCGGCGGATAATGGATATAAGGTTTACTGGAATAATGGGTGCCAGATCATCCCGCCTCACGATTCCGGAATAGCTGCCGCGATCATTGAGAATTTGCAACCTTGGGGCGGGGTGTGGGAGTCGTATAAGAATTTTGACGATTTCCAAGGAGATGTTGAATTTGTGAAGGAATCAGTGACAAAACACTTTTACCAAACTTTAAAAGATAAAGTGGTTTTGGACGTTGGGTTCACAAGTAATAATTATCAACAATTGAAGTTCGTATATACCCCAGTGCATGGTGTGGGCCATGAATTTGTGGTGCCGATTTTTGAAGATTTGTTCAAATTATCGAAAAATGTTAATTATCATGTGGTGAAAGACCAAGCCTCTCCTGATCCAGACTTTAAAACGGTGAGGTTTCCAAACCCTGAAGAAAAAGGAGCGTTGGATTGTGCCATTCAAACCGCTAATGAGGAAAAAGTGGACCTTATTATTGCGAACGATCCTGATGCTGATAGATTCAGCGCTGCAGTTCGCGATAAAAATACCGGCCGGTTCCGCCAATTGACCGGTAATGAGATCGGGTTTCTTTTTGCTAATTATGTGATTGACCAAAAGATTGCGGCTGGAGAAGATTTGTCGAAAGTATTGATCGTCAATTCCACGGTGTCTTCCCAAATGATTGGGTCGATGGCCGAAAAACTAGGATTCAACTTCTGTGATACTTTAACTGGGTTCAAATGGATTGGTAATAAGGCCATCTCGTTAATTAATGAAGGCTATGATGTTCCATTTGGATATGAAGAGGCTATTGGGTTCATGTTTGGTAATGTCCACGATAAAGATGGTCTTGCAGCTATCACGGTTTTCCTACAATTACACTACCACTATGTTATTAAACAAGGAATTTCCCTCATTGATAAATTAGAAGATGGATTCAAAAAGTTTGGATACTTCAAAGAATTCAATGGGTATTACAAATTTAGTGACTTGACCATTACTGAGAAAATCTTTGG
Source organism: Saccharomycopsis amapae (assembly GCA_031125765.1). Taxonomy (NCBI): domain Eukaryota; kingdom Fungi; phylum Ascomycota; class Saccharomycetes; order Ascoideales; family Saccharomycopsidaceae; genus Saccharomycopsis; species Saccharomycopsis amapae. Next base: position 121,781 of record JASTVC010000031.1, read on the forward strand.
GAAAATCAGAAATTCTTATCTTGATCAACCGCAAGATATTGGCGATTTCAAATGCACTTATTGGCGGGATTTGACGATCGGATATGAGAGTTTGACAACTGATCATGTCCCTTTGTTGCCGGTGGATAGTTCTTCACAAATGATCACGGGGATCTTGGAACCAAAGAATGCTGATGATGGACAATTTGTGAGGTTCACTGCCAGAGGTTCGGGTACCGAGCCAAAGTTGAAAGTCTATATCGAGGGAAAATCCAATACTGAGGCTGCTGCGGCTGAGTTGGCTAAAAATGTATGGTTTACATTAAGAAAAGAATGGTTCAAGCCGGAGGAATACAATTTAGAGGAAGTTCATCCATGAGCATTTGTTTTGGTTAGTAATTACCTTCTGTCAGAATACTTGATATAATACTAAGATTATTGTATAGAGAATTATCCAAAAAAAAAAAAGAGGAGGTTTTATAACATACACAATGAATATAAGATTAGTAATGAAATATCTGGGTGGGTTGATTCCCAGCATGGTTTCCCCAATTTCAAGAGTAAAATAATATAAACCGAACTTGCGTTACATGGTTAAAAATATGAACTGCGTTTGATTATGATAATGCAATGAGAGAAGTATTGATTTGTGGTTGTCAAGAGAGAATGTGATCATGAAAATAAAATTATTATTTTCTAGTCCGATCTCAAACAAAATATATTAAAGCAAACACTTCATTTGGGCTCTCTTTTTTGAGACCAACTTGTATTTTTCTCTTAAAGTCATGATATTTACCATGTCTCATCTGAAATACCTAAGCATGATGTAACACACGGGGTTCATGGTATACTGCTAGCATTCTAGCGTATGTTATGATAATGAAAACCATAGGGCTAGCCACCAGTTCTCAGTCCAATATAGACGACCATGTTAAAATCGCTTGAACATATATTATGGATCCCACTGTCTTCATTCATTTCAGAATGTTTGTTTACTGCTGTTTCAACTTTCCATTATATATATATACATATATATTTTTTTAAACTCATACCACCTTCTCGTACCACTGATGGAACTCTAATGGGCCTACTTCCACTCCTTTAATCGACCTGAACTGTACTTTCATCCCATCTGATTGGTTGGCTACTGCCGGGTTTTGATATGTTTGATCCGATTTATTAATCAATTGTTGTTTAGTATCTAGCACCCAATCCTGGGTATAATTTGTTATGCTTAAATCTTTATGGGTCTCAAGATACACATCGTATGAGAGTTCGATGTCGAAATTATCCAAGACAGTTTTATTTTTTTGAGAGTCAGTACTAGTTGATGATGCTTGATTGATATTTTCGGTGGCTGGCAAAGATGGTGCTTTGATATCTCCTTTAGTCAGACTTTCTAATGATGATCCAAAGGATTCCATAGATTGGTCAAACGGATCATTTTCAGGTTGTGATCCTGGGTCGACAACCCGATCGTTATCATTGGCAATTCTCAATTTAGCCAATAGATCCATTACCGCAGCTCTGAATTCCTCGTATATCATTGACCAGCTGAGGGTATCTGTTGGGTCGATTTGTTTTGTCAAGTCGTCACTAGAAGGGATATGGATATGGGATAAATCAATGGTGAATTTTTCAATGGGGATCGGGTCGATTGATGGATTGAAATCTTTGGTATTTTTCGCAAGCAAATTCTTGAAAATTATAAGCGACACGGTTTTGATTCTGTTAATGGTTATTGAAGTGTCATTTTCATTGCTGATTTCAAGATCATCATCATCATCATCTTGCAGATCACGTATCTTATCGGAGAACCTATTGGCACTGGTTTTTTGCTGGACATCTACCAAAAGCTCTAGTATCTCAGCGACCAAATTCTTCTGCCACTTGATTACATTGGGATGCCTATTCATGGGGACTATAATCCCAAAAGAAGTGAGTTCATTGGTGTTGAATGATTCTGGAGGATACAATTTCCTGTGGTAACAAATGATATTGAGCCATGACAAGATGAATTCCCCGAGAGTGAAGTATAGGTTCTGGGGAGTGAATGGGACGTTAGTGTTTGACATTTTATTAGCTTTCGACAGTATTAAAGGATATCGATAATATATATAGAGAGAGCAGAAAAAGTCTGGAGTGAGTTGGTAAGGAAGCCCATCGAGATCTAAACGCACGTCGATTATTATTATATGCGATTGGGGCAAAAAAAAACCCAAAACAAAACAAGGGAAAAAAAAAAAAAAAAAAAAAAAAGATGTACCTACGATACCTGTCATATAATTGAAAGAATACAAATCATGTTGGATGATTGAGTTAGATGACAAGCCCCGATATACAATCATTGGTGTTGATCCAGGACAGGCAATTACACATAGTATACCTGAAGTCGATTGCGGTTATCTCAGACTTTGTCATTACCCATGATGATACAAAAAAAGTGATTATTCTTGATTTGCTATCGGTGTCTGGCGATAGATTCCCGTATGGAGACTTGGGGCGGCATATCCAACAGGAATTGCTAAGAACCAACGAGCTTTCACAGGATGAGTACTTGAGACGGTTGAATGCAGTACTCGGGTCGATAAGTTACTTATCCAGTGACTCGCTTGTCGATTTGCAGGAGCAGTTGAGACTGCTAAAACTGGAAGGATCGTTGGCAGGGATTGGCCAGATCGTGGTGAATGGGATGAATAAATGGTATCATCAGAACATAAGTGCTGGGAACCGGGCGATGGAGTACTTGCGGACAATGATGGTGTTGAAGGAGATCAGTGCCAATACCACCACGCGGATTATCATGAATGACAACGAGTATGTGGGGGTTCAGTCCGCGATGGGGGCTTGATTGGCACCGTTAGAATAATAATGATGATGGATGGATGACAACGACGATGGGAAGCAACTGCGGCAGCGATGACCGGGGGGTGGGCGGTCCCCCTCACGTGCCAGCGCGCCATTGCTCCCCCCACCGCCGGTTATAAAAGCATCGATTGCCCGTGCCATCGACGGCACCGTCGCTCTATTGTTGTGTATTGTTGTTGATAGAAATACCCACGATGTCCTCCCCGGCAAATAACACCAGCACCGATCCCGACCTCTTGGATTCTCTGGGCAAGAACACCATCACCGATATATACTCCAACTCATCGCTTCTCGAGCAACTCGTTTATGTCGAAACGTTCATGCCTGAACTAGACCACCCAGCATACACCGGCCCTGCAACCAACCAGAGCAATATGGAAGACGATTTGAAGTCGTTTGTCGATAACTCATTTATCTTCACCGACGAGGAAAAACCAAAATTCAACGGCTTTGATCAGGATGGTTACCCCGTTTCCCCTCGTGCCGCTAATAATAATAATAATAATAATAATGATAATAATACCACTAACGATATCAACAACAATCCCCAGAATAATAACTTCCGTCCAAGTAATAGTGATAATGATCACCGCAGCAACGCCTCCCTTCAAGTGCATATTCCTGCTGGTGCTAGAGCCTCGTTGCAAAGAGCAGGCTTAACAGATCATCAGATAGCGATGTTAGCGTCTTTGATCGCCAAAGAAAACCCACATTTAGCTCAAACTAATGACAACAACAATAGCCAGGCAATACTATCGGCTCTATCTTCTATTACTGGTTCAACAAACCCACTTTCCAGCTCCACCAGCGTTGGCCCTCTTAATAGCAACTCTGCAATCTCCCCAAGGACATTTCTAAATCCAAGTCGCATCGAGAAGCCGAGCACTTATCGCTCATCTGTTAATGGGGCTTCCAAACCTAGCGTACCGTCTAATCCCGTATCTGCCGGCAGTTCGGTCGATGGAAGCTCTGGCTCCGTGAGTTCTGTTGTTCCTCGTAGGGTCAGTAATTCCGGAAGTGTGGATTTAGATAACGATAATATCCCCGGGAACTCATTTGCCGTCATCGAACAAGATAAACGCCGCCGAAATACTGCCGCCAGTGCCCGGTTCCGTATCAAGAAGAAACTCAAGGAACAGCAACTCGAACGGGACTTGAAGACTTTACAAGAGTTGGCGTCAGATTTGGAGCTGAAAGTGAAGAATTTGAAAATGGAAAATCAGTTGTTGAGAACCTTGGTGGTGGAAAAGAATATCAGGAAAAGTGAGGAGGACGTGGAGATTATGAAACGGAGAGCAAAAGAAGATAGTGTGGAAGGAAATTAGTATGTTGGGTTTAATGGGATATTTTGTTATTTGAGGTTGTTTTTTTTCTATAGGGAGGTATTATATTGGTTTATATTGTATATTATTAGTTTTTTGCGTTTTGTTTTTTTTTTTGTGATGTGTAATTTATAGGAACGAATTTAAAAATCTACCGATTTTATGATAATTTTTTTTTCACACCACAATGATATTCATTGAAAGCTTGTAGAATAATCGGGGACTTGAGTGTGCCGATTATACGTTGTTTTTTACAAAAGGTGATTGAAAAAATTTTGTATTTGTGACAACTTCGACTGTGCATTCAGCATAGAGTCGATCTTCATCCTTCTCATGTATTTTGGAAGTTTATTGAAAAAATAGGCCCCTACAAAAATATATAAATAATCGGCGTATTGTAATTGTAATCTTATCAAGGTTCCATTGAACCACTAAGAAATGTCTATGAAATTCAGAGGGAATATCTTTGGGGTTTGCTCTTCTTAGTGCTTGGCTTCTTTCTTTTAATTTTTCTTCCCTTCTTATCTTCATATTTCGATTCCTCGGCCGCAATTGAAGCTTCTGATCCATCTGATTCATAACTTTTTCTCTTTTTTGGACTAGGAATGGTTTCCATATCGTTATTTTTTGTAGAAGGATCGTCATTTTGGCTTTCTTGTGTTATGTCGGCATTTTCGACATCATCTGTAGAACAGCATGATCTACTGAATCCCACTTTCGTACTCAAGTTCTCTATTTCCCGTTTTCCTCCTTCATCATTAGCACCTTTATCCAATTCTATTTGCTTAATCATATTTCTAAGGATCGACACATCATCACCTACAAAACCTGAACGATCCATGTAGATTCCTCTGAGAACATTTCTTCTATCATCGTCCTCAATTTTTTTCACGTTATTATCTGGCGACCCCGCGTCCTCTTCTTGAGATTGACTAACCTCACTTATTTCAGTTGGATCATCAGAATCATCCTCAATTAACTTGTACACCCTATATTGGGTGTGAAATTCTTCAAAGTCGCCATCTTGACTAACGGAAGAAGGGTTTTTTATAAAGTGTTCAGAGACTTTGCTAATTGGAACGTTTCTCGGACTCCTTTTTTTATTAGTATGGTCCTCATGACTTCCCAAGCGGCCTTTGTCGTTAACACCACTAGCCTCTGGACTTGGCGTAGATTGAGAAATATGGAAATCAGAATCATCACCAATTCCAGTGTTACCGCTCGTGGCAGCCCGGCTAGTGTCCAATTCACCACCCCCGGTACTCTCAAATGACTCATGATCTGTGTGGCTGTCGGAGTTTTGCTGTTGTGGAATATAAAAAGTGCTATGGATGTCGATTTCTTGGTAATGGAGTTGGGGCTCGGTTTGATATTGGTGTTTGTAATAGCCGTAGTATTCTGAATCTTGAGAAAGGGGAAAACATATTATGAGCTCTGGATCCTGGTACATCCTTTCATTCAACTAATCGTTACTCTTTAGTTTCTAGAAATTAGTCTGTGGTTATGTCTTGAAACCTTTTGATCTAAAGCGTCACTAATACAGAAATTTCAAAGATTTTTTGATCTTTTCTCTTGTTTTGTGTCAGGAAAGAAAGTAAGTTATTTGTTCGGCTTCTTCCCTTTATGGAATATCTTAATAGCAAGTTAGAGGAGAGGCTCTTAGAATAAGTGAGATTTGAGACCAGAATCAAATAACGAAGATGCGAAAAACAAAATACAAAAGCATCCACTGAGAATGTATATGTATTGCAGTGAATGCCATCAACTTTTTTTTTTTTTTTTTTCTGATGATAAACTGAAGAAATTACGATGATTGTTAGAGTGATCAACTAGATACTCGGTTGGTTTCTTCACTTTCATATGCTGGCTTTTTATCATATATTGGTTTGCCTAGTGTTATGACTGTAATTACCTTTCCTATTAAGAGTCTATGGCATTTCGTGTTTGTGGCATCGAGAAGCTGCAATGCTTGTTATAGCACCACCGGTATGACAAACTCATAACCTTCTGGTTTCATCGATAAAACTATTTTTTTGGTGATGATGGCCGATATCGCATGTTGAGAATCATGCAAGAAGGCTTGTTGGTACCACAAGGATCTTTGTGTCCCAATGATGTCAAAATGCGTTTTACGTTGCGCTCTCTATGTTTATTGAAATGTTACGTGAATGAGATAATTCCAATAAAACAAATATTTTCTATATTTCTGGATTTTTTTTTTTTTTTTTTTTAGACTAGAAGCAATCTTTTGGCGTCGAAATAAAATCATTTGCTGTTGAAAAAGATATTTGGGCTATAAATTGATTGCCGAATAAAATATATGTTTTGTACAAAAGAAAGAGAGATCTAGAACATCTTGATATGTTTTATTCTTCAGCTTCTGATTTCCTCTGTATGTACTACTGAGTGTAGACACTGATCAACAATATCTTAAGCTCCAATCATATTTTCAAATGAAGAGGTTTTTCTACATAAAATGTGATTTTTCTTTTCATCATATCCATTGTGAATAATCACTAATAAATTAAAGAGAGCGATTGTAAATAATCACCAATAAATTAAAGAGAGCGATTGTAAATAATCACTAATAAATTAAAGAAAGCGATTGATCATGATGAGTAATGGCAAAATTTTATCCACTTGGCTGCTTAATCAATATTTTCTATACGATATGTGCTGGGTATCCTCAGAAATATTCACACGCTTTACATGTTATTTGGAAAAAAAAAAAAAAAAAAAAAAAATAACAGGCTCCGTTTGAGACAAACTGACCCCATTGCAAACTGAAATACCGCTTAATTTCTGAGCCTGGAAATATTGGAGTGTTGCTTCATTGAGAAAACACTACTCAACAGTTAAAACTCACATACAACCAGAAACTTCAAGATCATTTCTTAGTTGATTGATACTTACAAATTTATGTTGTATAGATAAGACATTATGTTTGTAGATTAAAAAACTTAAATTAGCAATACAGATTCAAGATAAGCTTAGTAACCGAGAGCAGCCAATTCTTTACCAACCTTGGTTTCGGCAACGGCGGCGGTGGCAGCAGATTGCTTCTTGATCAAAGCCTTCTTCTTGGCGTAATATTCAGCGGACTTAACCTTTCTCTTTTCTTCCAACTTGGCGACAACGTCTTCGTATTTCCAGCCAACTTCAGTAGACAACTTACCAATGGTGGTGTATTTTCTACCTGGCTTCAATCTCAAGACTCTGAGAGCTTGTGGGACAACAACTCTCTTCTTCTTGTCGTATGGTGGTGGGACACCTTCAAAGACCTTCAATCTTTCCAAAGCAGCCTTACCTCTGGCAGTCTTGTGTTGGACCATACCCTTGACAGCCTTGAAGAAGATTCTGGATGGGGCACGGAAGTGGAATGGACCACGAGTCTTGTTGAATCTGGTACCCTTTCTCAAGTAGTCGTAGTACTTCAACTTGTTTCTGAAGAATTCACCAGAAATGTTGAGAGCTTCAGCTCTGACAACAACAATCTTTTGACCATCCAACAATTGCTTGGCAACAGTGGAGGCGAGACGACCCAAAAGGTGACCCTTACCTGTGAAAAAAAAAAGTTAGTATTAACCAGTCATAATCCCAAAAATGTTTAGAACACAGTGGTGGTGGAAAATGGTAATCATGAGAGATAGATAGTCTTGGACATGTATTTGAAATTTTTTTCCTTTACCTCCAATGGTTTGCTGTGCTAGAATAATCAATAAGAGTTAAACTTGATCTTTTGAAACGAAAACTTTTCGCTATAATGTATTTCTTTACTGTTGAATACCTTTAACATATGCCTGTTGTGCTGTAAATCTTGAATTAAAGGTGGATGATGATGATGATGATGATCAATATACCAGGTTTTTTCCAAAATATCTCATTGCCCAATACTTGATAAACGATACAAAGTCGGAGTCGCAAATATGATTATCTCTCTCCATAATAGTCCTTCACTTCATCATAAAATTTTTCAATATAGTCAAAACATCTATCCAACGGGGTTTACCAAATTTCCATATCGTGTGGATCTGAATTATTATTCTCAAGCCTTTTACATACCGTCAATGACAACAACTGGTTCGAAAGTACTCATGGTTATGTTGATACTTCTTTAATATAGACACTCCAGTATTAAGAAATCAACAGAGTTAATTCTACTAAAATTTTTCAAAGTGTAAGAAAGATTGATTTTCCCAAGGTGGGTGCACCGACCGCGTGCTCCGTAACCAAGAGGACGAAAAAATCCCCCCCCACTGCGCACCCAGCGTCGTCGTGCGCCAGCGACACCGGTCTCATGTGTGACATGCACGTGAGTGTGACACTGTGCAACAAAGATACTCTAGGGCTATATAAATCACATGGTAAATGAGAGCAACTAGGCCAACACAGCCCTAATGCATAATCGTACAGAAGAAGAAGAAGAAGAAGTGCAACACACCATCGCTGTGGGTGTTTAGTTTGCAATATGGTCCCTATTATATCATAATAATAATAATAATAATAATATGGCTTCTGGTGGCACTTTGAGTAGATTGCGCCTTTCTCTTGTGTATTTATTTCCTGCTCCTTATTTGTTGGGCACTTTGAGGCAGAAATTGTCAAATTTTTGTCGTGGTTGGGGATCATCCTGGAGCCAGGAATGTGCCAGGACGTCGTCACTCTGCTGTGGGTCCATCCACTGGCAGCCGTCCATCATGGCGCCGATTATGATAACACACAACAGCCAATAAACGGGTAGAAATGTAGGAAAAACACAAGACTAGAGATACACATTCATTGCTTGTATTGGATATCCGAGGATCCTGGTTTTCAATGAGCTGAAGAAGACGATAATTGATCAAAATCCCCCTATGCACGATCATTGCAGTTATCATTTATTCCCTCTGCTACATCTCTTCTGAATGACCTCCAAAATAAATAAATAAACATGTACATATATATCAACACTTATTTAAACACTCTTAACTCTCAGTTATTATGACCTCTGCCCCTTCTCATCATTGCCTCATCCATTTTTGTGGAAAAAGCCTGTCAAGCAGCCATCACCGTTACCGTACCACGGGGGGGCGCCTCGACTGTTTCATAATTTTCTGGCGCATAACTGATCGCTGGGACGTCTGCCTAAGGCGAACCATTATATATAACGCCTTCAATGGATGTCAAATATTAATTCTTTCACTCTGTTATGGAAACACTAGAAAATTAAATCTCCCCACTCTATTTTTTCACTCCATACCATTATTATAACCCCCCCTCCCATATGTCCGCCGTCATTCACCATTGTCACTCTGACAGCGTATCTTCTAACGAATCGTTTTATTCTCTTGAATCGGCATTCGATGAACCAACCTCGCTTGCCAAACCTCACACCACCGCCTTTGGAACCTCGCCTCGTTTCTACAACTCGGTATCCCGCAACTCATCTCGGGTCTTTGGCTTTTCCCCATTCACCATCAACCACCAAAACAAGTCCACCACCAGCGTTGCAACTTCCATCTTTGAACGTGATGTCGAAAGTCCTAGCAGTAGTGTCTACACCATGAGCAATGCTTCCCTCAACTCTATCCCAATACATCATAAACAAGATGACCTTGTTGCTCCAGCGTTGAACGCCAGTGTCGAAGCCCTAAGCTGTGACAAATCAGGGTTCAAGAATATCGATGTCATTTCTTCTTCTAACACCAGGACCGCCGATTTGCTCGCCAACTGTTTTGCTAAAAAACCCATCACCAGAGCCAATTCGATGTTCACCAATTCTCCAAGAAGAACCTTCGCCTCGTCGTCGCCTCACAGAATCCATTCGGTTTCCGGCAAACGCACCAACGTTTCCGTCGAAGATTTGGTTCGTGATCGCAAGAATTCGGTGGTGTCGTTCTGCTCTTACAACGATTATTTGGAATCGGAAGCGGGACAACCAATTGAACTGAATAATTTGTTTCCCATCGATCTTGATTCACCCCCTAGAAACGCCTCGATGTCCAAGATCTTGCGTAAAAACTCTTGCACCGCCAATATCTCTTGCGGCGGGCTTGCTGCTGCCCCATCGGTGGTGATGGCGAAAAGATCTGCCTCGGTCAACAAAACTTCTCCATCCTCATTGTATAAACATTCCAATACTTCCAACATTTCGGTGCTCGAGGAGCTCAAGTTCAAATCGTTGATGACCCACAAAATGTCTAATCTCGACGATACGCTAGCGGTTTCTGTCGAAGATAAAGAATTCGACGCCTCTCCAAAGATGACAATAACCCCTGCTGCTTCTCCCGTGGCTCTTAGCAAAGCTTATGAGCCAAGCAGTGCGGTGTCTTCGCCTTTAGAAGATGACGAATTGGGGTTCAATGAGTTTGAAGAATTCGAAACCGTTTTGGAATCAGCGTTTTCTTACAAGGCAGTGAACCAACAGCCATTGCTGAGTTTGAATGTTTGTTCTTTGGATGATGCTATCAGGGAAACTCAAAAGGAGTTGTCCTCCTTTAGACAGTAATGGTGTTGCAATCATCATATAATTTTCAATTTTTCCTTTTTCAATTCTTGATACCTTACAATTTTGATTACGACTAGCTTCTGGTTTAAGTATAGTTTCCCCTGTTTTCTTTCTTTCTTTTTTTTTTTTTTTTCATTTCGTTTACAATATCAGGCTTTTTTCTTCTTTTTTTAAACATTGATGTAGATTGATAAAATTATATTGATACCACGCTCTTACCATACCACAAACTTGATACCTCCAAGTTTTCCAAATCATTCTCCAGCGAATCCTTCTTCTTGAAATAGCTGCTGACATTGTCACCATAATCAATCTTCTTCAATTTAATATCGTCTTCCCACACCACTGCCGTGGTTTTATCGGTCAACAATGTCTTTGCAGTTTGCCAACTGTAACGAATCACTTGGTTCCATCCAAAAATGTCATGGATTTTCCCATTCAAGTACCGAACGGTTTTGGGATCACTAGGGTATCCTGACCCCATTTCGGTGTTGTCGGGGTTCGTTAGCCCTTGTAAATGTTGATATTTCTTCAAAAGCACGTCTCTGGTAACTTTGGCCACCACCGAGGCCGCGCTGACAATCGGATAGATGGAATCGGCTTTCTTCGATACCGTAACGTTCAAAGTTGGGAAAATCTTTGATAATTTGTCCTGGTACGTTTGCGGCGGGCCCACGGTATCGATGTACACCTCGGTAACTTTGAAGCCCTGTAATAGCTTGAGGATATTCTGGATCAACGCGATCGTGGTCTCGTGGGCCTGGTTATTCAAATTATTGAAAGTTTCGGAGTTCAACATCTCCAGCGATATATCCCTGGCGGTCAAATTGGTCATGGCGTAACCGATTTCTCGGTGCAATTGTTTCTGAGGATCAGCAGCACTAATATGAGGATCATCAGAATCAGCAGTGATGGCGTATAATAGTTCGAAACGTTTGAGATCGGTCAATTTTTTAGAATCGTCGAAATCGGTATCACTGAGTAAATGGAGTGCCGGTTTCCGGGCATAAGCAATGGCGTACACCATCGACCCCAACACCGGCCCACGGCCTGCTTCGTCGATTCCTAGGATTATTTCGTCTTCTGGATGGTTTTTGATCTGTTCCGGTATCGAGGAGATATAAGTGTATGAGTCGTGGGCCGATAACTGATTGGTGGCTTTCAAGGCGTCGTTGACGGTGGGTGGGACATATTCAACAAGATGAGGCGGGTACTCGTTGGCGGAGACCTTTTTCCTTTTAGCTGGAGGGGCACCGGAGTCTGAAGTCATTATTGTTATTGTATTTGTCGAGTGAAACTGGAGGGTTCCGTTGGAATCGGCAGCATAATAATCAACAGATACCATAATAATCAACAGATACCATAATAATAATAATCAAAATAATCATACGCGTCGCGTTTTTGTCAGGGGGTGCTGAGCCCCGGTGGAGGATCCCCCCTCCAACTATAAAAAGCAGGGAAACCGCCTCAAAAGAAAAAAATTTGCGATTCTTCTTCGTTCTCTGATTCCTCAGGAATGGGTTGTCCTCTATTGGTTGCTACTAGAGTAAGTGTTACGTTGAAGAAGAAATGGCAATCTATTATTTATTATTATTCACCAAATGATGAGTACAAATCTGCGTTATCGTCTTGAAATTTGTAATGAAAAGGAATTTAAGATACCACTGAAAACTTTGTGAATGTGATTGATTTGCCATACAAACTATCTATTTGTGTATTCCATCATTGGGCAATATCGACTAACTAATATAGTAACCTTTTGGTTTCTGAAGCCTAGTTATGGGATACCTGACATTCATATATACAGAGTAATACACACGGAATATTGAACGGAGAAATGACCTTGAATATTTGTAAGCACTATTGGAAAGAATATTTACACCAGTTGTTGGACGAGATATATTGATATCTTCTCGTTATTGGTTATTGATTTATGATTGTTTATTCCAACTTTGGTTAACACAGAGTTTGGAACACCACTGCATTAATTATGTTGGACAATCTCCAGCCCTTCTGTAATCTTTAATGTACGGATCTCATCAAGGAATTACAGAACACCAAAACTTCATAAACCATTATTATGACGATCGTTTTGTCTCCAACATTATTGAGACATCCAAGATCACTGGCATGCGTAGCACCAAAAAAAAAAAAAAAAAAAAAAAAAAAGTTCAATCAGAAAGAAAAACCGATTTTGGCAAATCTTCAGCCCCTTTATCTTCACCTTACCCACCACTACGCGATGTTGAGATCTCTCATTTCCTCTGTATCTGCCAGAAGATCAGCTGCAAAAGTATCATTCAACAACAGTCTATTACTAAACTCCCTGGCCCGTTGGGGATCGAATTTGAGTAAGCTGGATACTTTTTCCTACGAGCAGCGAGTGGAGATCGTCACCAAAGACCATGATCATCATTATCCGTTAATTGACAATATTCGTGATGCTGCTCCGAAATTGCCCCAGTCGCTGCTTTTACGAATCCCGCAATTCAAGACATCCTACCAGTACTTGGCCAATGAACAATCAGAAACCGAGAAGTTGCATCTTGTGGAAGGGAGAGTCACCCGAATTAGAAAATCAGGAAAGAAGTTAGTGTTTCTAGATATTATCCAAGATTTCCAAAAACTTCAAGTAGTATATTCCCTCACCACCATTGCTGATCGGTTGCCAGAGTTTTCCAGGGATGATTTTGTCTCGACCCACGAGTTCCTCAAGATTGGCGATGGGGTGTCTATCAAAGGGATTCCGTTCAGAACCAAAGCGGGAGAATTGTCAATTAGAGCGTACTCTCCGGTTAAAATTTTGAGCAATTCTCTAATTCCCGTGGCCAAGAAGACCACCATCGATCTTGATAGCAGATACCCTAATTATAAGATCCGGAATATGATCATGCAGCCACAACGACTTGCCCCACTAGTGGTGAAGAGTCTTGTCACCAACTCCATGCGGGATTTCCTCGTTACCAGACACCAATTCATCGAGGTGGAAACCCCGATCATCGCCAATACTGCTAATGGGGCCAATGCCAATCCCTTCGTCACCCAATCAGAACACATGAAGGGCCAAGATTTGAGTTTACGAATCGCCCCAGAATTGTTCTTGAAGAAACTTATCGTTGGTGGGTTTGATAAAGTCTTTGAAATCGGTAGGGTGTTTAGAAACGAGGGCATTGATGCCAGTCATAATCCCGAGTTTACCACTTGTGAATTCTACCAGAGTTACACCGATTTAAATCAACTTATTGAACTATCCGAAGATATGTTAGTGGCGATCTTGAACCATGTGAGACAGTATATTAATAACACCGGGAATATCGAAGGCGAGGAAATATCAAAGAACATTGATGAGATTTTAACAAAATTCAACTCGCAGTCACAACAGCAGGAAAACCCAATTATCAACAATGATGGAACCGTCATCAAATCGCGGTACTTCAGGCTTGTGGAATTCATTCCGGCAATCGAAAATGCGACAAAATGTCCATTACCGGAAGACTTGAACGATCTTGAATCTCTCAAACAATATTTCCAAAGCATTGACCTTCCATTACCTCTGGTGACCTCTGTACCGAATCTTTTGAATACTCTTGCCGGTGAGTTTGTGGAATCGCATTGCACTGCACCATCGTTGATCATCAACCACCCGGCAGCATTGTCGCCGCTTTCCAAATGTTTTACCAAACAATACGGCACCAGGAAATTCGAAGTGGCGAACCGATTTGAAATGTTCATTAATGAACGAGAATACATCAATGCTTACGAGGAAGAAAACAGTCCGTTCAAGCAGTCAGTGAATTTTCAAAACCAATTGAAGTTCAAAGAAGCGTCTTCCGATGCGGAAATCGCGATGATTCCCGATATCAACTTTATCAAGGCGTTGGAGTATGGGATGCCACCAACTGGAGGTTGGGGTTGTGGGATCGATCGCCTCACGATGTTGATTTGTGGAGTACCGAAAATTGGCGATGTGCTTAGTTTTGGGAATTTGAAGGATGTGATACGGTATTAGATGGTGCTTTTTGACTTTGTAGATATGTATTATTGTATATATTAGTGAAATTGTTTGAATAATTTCTAAAATAACACGTTTTATTGTAATTGAATATTTAATCTTACTAGATATACCTTAACCAAATAACAAATATATATGTATATTGAACAATAAACATTGATATGGAACGAGGATATTTTCAAAGATACTTCTTCAACCCTCTCAACTTTTCAACCGCTTCTTCCAAATACGCATCATCTTTACACACCGCGAATCTCAACAAGTTTTCGGCGATATGTTGGTTTTCCTTGGTGTAGAACTCACTTGGTGGGATCGCCACCACCCCCAATTCTCTAATCAACCAATACGCCAACTTGAAATCGTTGGCACGACCTTGTAATTCTTCAGGGAACACATAGTCTTGTGGGATTTTCACTTTTTTGAAACTCACCAACAAATAGTACGCGCCTTCTGGTTTAGTGTATGGCAATCCTAATTCGTCAAACCCTCCGCACAAGATACTGAATTTCTTCTTGTAAGCCTCACGGTTCTGGATCATGTAATTATTCGATGTTTTATCATTATTGACTTCCTCGAGCGCTTGGGCAATTTGCATTTGCATCACCGATGGCGAACTGAAACAGATTCTGGTATGGGCAGCAAGGGCGTACTTGACCAAATCAGATGGCCCCACGACCCAGCCAATACGGTACCCGGTACAACAGAAGGCCTTACCAGCAGACCCCACGGTCAAGGTTCTTTCGTAGATTTCTGGAGTCAACGCCGCGAAACGAGGGAAACTGTCGCCATAATACAAGTTTTCGTACACTTCATCACTCAAAATCAACAAATTGTGCTTGACCGCCAATTCCCCAATCTTGGTCAATTCTTCATTAGAGAAATTCTTACCCACCGGGTTCAATGGCGAGTTCACCACAATGATTCTTGTCTTGCTGGTGATCTTGGATTCCAATTCTTGGTAGTCGACCCTCCATTCTGAAGCTTCAATGTTGTGTTCATCGATTTCTTTAGGAGGGTGCAATGGGACGTACACCACTTTGGCACCTGTCAATTCAATGTTCGAGATATATTGGTCAAAGAAAGGTTCAAACACAATGACTTCATCCCCTGGGTTCAAGAACCCGAAAAATACCGCCAACATCCCTTCGTTGGCCCCGGTGGTGACCAAGATATTGTCTGGGGCCACCGGTCTTTGGAACTTATCGGTGTAGAATGTTGATAATTGCTTCAACAATTGGGGTTTCCCTCTGGCAGGAGCGTATTGGTTGTTGGAAGGCGTGTCGAAGGCCTGCTTACCGGCCTTGATCACAAACTCTGGAGGCGAATAAGAAAAGAACCCTTGGCCTAAGTTGACAACCTTTTTACCTGTTTCCTTTTCGGCAGCGGCCGCAGTTTCGTTAATCAACGACCAGACATCTTTCGATGCTGCCTTGAAGTAATTGTTGTGGAATGTGATTTTAGGAGCCATTGGTAGAGGGGATAGCTGGATGTACGTGATGATATTATTTCATCCAATGGCATGCTAGAAAACGGGAGGGAGGGAAGGTGATATATATATAATAATAATAATAATGAGTAATCGGTGCTGATAAGGGCCTCCCAATCCGGGGTGATCGCACGTGCCATGACAACTGTCCCCCCCCTCCCACCGTGACGGATCGTCCCAGACGGTCTCCGGCCGGACAGGAGCACCCAGAACCATCTTCTACTGCTCTGCTCAAACGACGACAACGTTCATTCTATATTACAACCTATATATTGTGCTGCTTCCAAAGCTTCTTCAACAACTGCTCTAACTCCCCACTCGCCAAACGCTGCGCCTGCTCAATGTACTGGCAGCACGCCAACGTCGTCACCAAATCACCGCCTTTAATCCAGACTTTGCCATTGACCCCAATGGCGATCTCAAACTGGCATTTCTTGCTTAGCTGCTCGAGCACCGCATTGTTCTCATTGAACATCAAGTACCGGGCAAACCCAAGATCAACCTCGACCACGGTACCCCCCGTCAATTCCCCAAACCCTTCGGCTTTCCCCGTGGTGGGGTTGAAACATTCGAGCTCGACGTCGATATTCGGGTCATAGGCGCTGATTTTCGCGTACACCAACGACCCAGTCTTCAAATTAGGCCGGTTCTTCTTGGTGGCATTTTCAAACGCCATGTACGACAACACCGCCGGTGGTTTGTAATTCGAAAGCGACACTTTGAAAAACTCCCCAAACCCCCCGAGCACCGTCCCCACCACCAAGTCTCCTACGGCAGGAAGATAGTTTTTCGACGACGATTCCACGGTGATAAGCTGCTTTGTCTTCTTTTCTTTATGGGTGAAGATCCCGGCGTTACTGATGGTGATTTGGTTGTTTAATAGTGGGTCGACGTAAATCGATGGGCCCACCGTGAGTTTCTTGCTATTGAGAGTGGTTTCATCCACCGGAAGCTGGTCGCCGGGTATTATTATTGACATCTTGTGGTTATTTAATAATAATATATTGTATATGTTGGGCGGTTGTCGCTTGTAATGCTCTTCTTCCTACTAGAAAAAAAAGATTTTTTTTTTTTTTCCTTCCATGATTTACCCGCCCTGGAATCTTCACATTATCCATCAACACCGCAACAACATTCCATCCTACAATCAATCAACCAACAATTTCTAAAATAAAACGGCTCATTTACTCTGATCAAAGGTTGGCTCATTCTCACAAACTGAAATAAAGAAAAAAAAAAAAAAGAAAAAAAAAAAAAAACGAAAAAGAGAAAAAAAAAAAAAAAAAATAACATCGGCTCACATCAAGCATCATCAACCTTGGATTCCTCATTAACTTCACTATCATTAACATTAGCACTGCTCTCCTCCTCCTCCCCTTGCTCACCACCGCTGCTGCTACTACTACTACCTTCGGCAATTTCGGTATTCTTAGCTTCCCCATCATTACTCTGCTCTTGGACACCCTCCTTCTTTTCCTCAGGTTTTGGCGCTTCATCAAAATTGAGGGTGGTACCATCACCGTAATCTTTGATATTCTCGTCTTGTTCAGAATCCTTCAATTGCTTTTGGAACTCGGACATATCCCAAATCGTACCGTGTTCTTCATCTTCATTCTCATCTTCATCCTTGATACCGGCCATCATGGCACTGGACAATTTACCGCCCTCCAATAACTTATCCTTGTATTTTTTCTCCACCACTTCCTTCCCGGTCAACAACTTCTTACCATTGGCCGCAATCCGCTTCTTTTCGTTCAATTTCTTCAATTGATGTTCTTTCTTCCACTTATCGAACGATTCTGGGGTAATTGGGGTCAAATCTTTGCCCAATTTCTCCTTTTCCAACTCAATAAACTCTTCCAAACTGATCTTTGGCGCGGAGTCCGCGGCCAATTGTTCCAATCTTCTTTGTTCCTTGGTCTTGACCACGTAGCCCTGAGGCACCGCGTGCCTATATTTACAATTGTCCCCACCGTCAGGACATACCCAAAACCACCCGTATGATCCGTTTTCCACCGCTTGGAGGAAATTCTTACATATCTTGTCGGTGGTGGTTCGGAGGTTCCCGTGTTTTGAAACTTCTGGGGTCGCCGTGGCCCCTCCATCGCCACCAACTTTGGAGTCTCTTGGATCGGTGTAAATATCTCTTTTTTCCGATTTTCTTCCCACGTTCATATCATGACTAAACTTGCATCGCGCTCCTTTGGTACACTTCCCTTCTTTGAAAAGCACACATAGAACCGACTTTGGATCAACCCCAAATGGCACTTTCTGTTGCACCACAATCGATTGCGCCAATAAGAGAGACTCTTTCTTGGCAAGGTCCGCGGCTTTCTTCTCTTCGGCTCTACGTTTCGCCATGGCTTCTTGTTTCTTCTTATCGACGCTTTGAGATTGCATTTGCTCGACAAACTTCTGGACCTTTTTCGATTTGTTTTTCTATTAAAAAGATTGTTAGTAAAAAAGTGGTTGACAAAATATCAATTATAACGGGGTATCCTTCAAACTATGGCACAAGATTGATAATATATGGTGGCACACAATGATTTTTGTTTCAGAACGCAAACGTAAAAACATCAATGGACAGAGAAACCTTCAACACCAAAACATTCTCTCTCCCTTAATCAAAACCAATATCTTCAATCTTCTTTCAATGATTTTCGATCCAATGATCTACAAAAACTGTCGCTTTCCAAAACATCGTTGCTTGACACACTTCAACAAAAAATTTCCCTCGTTCAATATAAACAGAATACTCACATTCTTCAAACCAAAAGTTTTGTCTTCCACATCCTTAGCCCTCTTCTTTTGTTGAGCCTTCTTATCATTCTGTTGGACCTTCTTCTTTGGTGGCATTGTATTGTGACTTTTTATTGTATTTATAGTTCTTTCAAAATTTTATATTGCTTTCTTTCTATTTTTGGGACTCAAAAAATCAACGGAATCACCTCAATTTCAATAAGATGCCCTCAAGAGTTATTCTTTTTGAGGAAAAAAAATAAAAATATCTAACGATTCGTGAAGTCAATAATTAAACAGTCAATAATTAAACAACCAACAAAAAAAAAAAAAAGTTTGGTGCGTTCACCTTCCAACGAAATTTTTTAGAAAAAAAAAAAAAAAAAAAAAAAAAAAAAATTTTTATCGTAGATTACAGTGATTTTATTTTTTATTGGTACCAACCACCGGAAATGTTCATACCAGTGGCGAAAAATAATTCATACCGACCCCCGGTATTTTTCGTACCACCGTAGCGGATTTTATTCATACCAACAGGAAATAAAATTCATATCAATTCTTTTTTATTTTCATATGAATGGCTATATAAGCCTCTTAGTTACTCAGCTTAATCAGATAATACCCATTTTTTCCATAATTCTGTGCTACTTTCCATAAAAACCGGATATCTGTAACAATATTAATATTATCACGCGATTACGAGTTTCAAGAAATGGAACGAATGTATGAACTGTTCTCGGTATTAGATAATGAATTCCCACTTTTGATGTTCAATTCGGTGTTTATGTGATCACCAATTGAAGCTTGCTTTAGTTACAGTGACTATAAACATTTTGAAAAACTAGGCATTATGAAAATCGATCCTATTTTCGAACAAGAAGAAAAAGAAGAAGAAGAAGAAGATGCTAAGATGCAAAACAGAAGTGAAAGAACGAAGATGTAGAGGTTCGTACCGGTATTATAATCAATCTTTCAAACAAAGATTTTTGGCAATTGGTCATGGAAGAAGGCGTATCAGCTTACAAGGCTGCAAATTTAGAAGATATACCTTTGCAAACTGCCCACGCATGGAAAAGAAACTGGAACAAAATACTTGTTAATGAATTAAATGGTATCTCGAAGCCAACAAAGAAAAGAGGTCGTAAGCCCCTTCTCACTGATGAGCATAAGGAGTTCCTTCAAAAGTTGATAAAGTAGGATGCTACACTAACTCTTGATTTTGTATTGAAGAGACTCAAGAAAGCCTTCACCAATGTAAGAGCCAAGGCTACAACAATCTATAATTTTGTCACCAAGGTCTGTAAGCTTAGTCTCAAACGTATAAAAAAAATGGGCTTTTAAAAAGAAGTCTAGAGAAATTGAAGAAGCAGAGACTCGAGTCAGCAGAGGATTATAAAGACAAGCTCGACTGTGGTCAAAACTGTATATTCATTGGCAAAGCAGATTTCAACATCAGTATGCGGCGTGTGTATGGATGGTAGGTGAAAAAGCAGTTCTCACTGTTACTGTAACCAGATTGCTTAATATTTCATTCATTGGGGCAATTTATGCCAAAGGTTGTATTGAATTAAAGGTCAGAACTCCAGTGGCTACATCCAAAAAGAAGAAAAAAAATTGATTCAGAAATGACGTGATCTTCAGTTACTAGTGGCACTGAGTGGGTTGGAGCTTGTGTTTTAACCTCCTTATTCTCCAGGGTTGGATGCTATAGAAGAATTCTGGTCAGTATGTAAGAGTAAAGTCAAAAGATCAAACTTGGGCAAGTGGGAGCAATTGACTCCAAGGGTGAAAGAAGCCCCAGAAAATATTTCCCTTGATAGTTATAAGGGATTCTGCAGACATGCTTCTAGACAGATTGATCTTTGTTTACATACATACAACAGCAGCTCTTTTGAAAACAAATACCAAAGAAGAAGAAAAAATTGGAAAACAACATAAAGAAAACAGACCAAAAAAAAAAGCTATAAAAAAAATTACATAAATACACAACAAAGCTCAAAAACAAATTGATGAAAATTTAAAATTTTAAGGAAGGATAAAACCGCTCCAAAAAAAAAGGTTGCGAGCCTTTGAAATAGTGAATGATTGTTGCAAAGGGGCTTAATTCAATGGATATAAATCATTATCATAATATCAAAGATAAAATATTAATGAAAGCATAAGAATTTTATGCATTTAATATGAATTTTATTTCCTGTTGGTATGAATAATTAAAGTGCACTGATATGAACATTTCCTGTGGTTGGTACGAATACGGAAAATGAATATTCGACAAGTGACAGCAAAAGTACATATTAGGAAATTACAGAGATTAGAGCCTCTGACTATTTTTTGCAAGATTAGGAACGTTGGAACTCCAAAGTGGGGCATTTTTGCAACAGTCAACTGCAGCAATGCATCGCAGAATTCGCTTCACACATTCTGCTGAGCGCTGTCGTTACTGGTGAGAACCCTAAAAGCTTTTTAGGAAAAAAAAAAGAAAACCAGAGAAAAATTGGAAATAACCATACACAATCCGCGGGTGCACGTGAGTTTGAATAAGATTTCCTTTTTGGGCCACTCCTTTTGCTAGTGAACGCATATTACAAATTGGGCATGTTGTACTCTGGAAAATGAGATGAATTCAACGGCTCGACAGGAAAACCTGTGTTGACAAACCCTCGTCATTACTTATTGTTATTCGACCAACCTGAAGGCTACGTTTACGGCATATCAATCAAATTTCTTATTGGTTGACGCCTCTTTTTCATGAATGATGAAAAGCGCCTGCTAATATCGCTTCTGATGTTCTTGGACTCAACTTGAGATGAACAATGTTGAAGTTAATAAATTTACGTACAAATGCAATAATAGTAGGTTCAAACAGGCGCATTTTTGTTTTCTCAGAGCACTTTCAACTGCTTATGTTAATGATTTCATATATACCATTCCATTAGTAAAAGAATTTGAGGAGTAGTGGCAAGTACCTTTTGTAGATTTAGCCTTTGTAGATTTAAAGAGCACGTTACCATGTTAGGGTTTGTAGTATTAGATTTGGTCAAACTGCAGAGAGTAAGGAAGGCGATCAACGTTCGAAAGGTTTGAAATCACACACTTTCATTCCTGACTTGTTTAATTTCTTAATGAAGACCTGTTTATTACTACCATTAAAATTGATGATATCTCACGGAAGGATTTTACTGAGTTCAATTCCCCAAGTATCAATAACAAAATAACCCTGGAAAGCATCTGCAGAGTAACCAAACCTTTAGCAGAAGCGAAGCGAAGAGTAAAAATGATGAAATTCAGAAGCTTTTTGCTAAGAATAAAGGGCTTGATGAAATTGAAGGATATCTTAGCTCGCCTCAGAGCCTCGCTAATATTGAACTTGATCCGTTGCAATCGTATTCGTTCTGCAGCATGCAAGCTGGCGCTAGAATTAGTGCTTTCTGCATATTACCGCATGGAAGCCGCTGATGGAAAAAGAAACAGAACCGCCAATGCGAAAAAAAAAAAATTGTCTTTGATGCTGATGCTGTTTCTTTTTCCTTGCCACAACAAAAGATATTCAGTAACATGAATAAAAAACTTTAAAACCTTTTACAGAAAACACGTTATATTATATTCACGGGTGCAGCGTGGAGCACCTCACTTTTTTTTTTCGCAACCTACTTCACAGGAATCCAATAATGTAGCATCTGTTGCGCCTATTTGCTAGGATCGTAGATATGGAATATCTAGATGTTTTATTAGTGTAAACTATAAACGTGGAAAATTTTGTACGATCGGCTTTAAATAGACGTAGGCCGACCCAACAGAGGGTAACCAACTATTGGTATGGTAAATTTCAACACTATTACCTACCTCCTCTATTTTTCTAAAGCACACACATAAAAAACACAAAAGAGGAAATTTCAGGGTTGCGTAAAAATAGAAAAAAAGAAATTTCCACTGTACAGAGAAAGTTCAATAACAAGTTGGAGACCCACCAAACCTGTCCTTTTTTAGCTGTCGTATGATGGAATAGTGTTTTTTAACGTTGTTGTGGTGAATATGTGCCTACTAAATATTGCATGAAAAAAAAAAAGAAAACATTAAAAACTTAAAAAAAAAAACTTTTAGGAAATTTTCTAAGCGAAGCGATGTCGTATCCCTGACCTCTGACTCCACTATTCTATTGAAAACGTCTAAAATCCCAGACGCTTTCAGGGATTCTATAAGCTCTTTCAATATTTGCATTTGCGCTTCGCTTCATTAGGCATGCCATTTTATCTTTATAGGTGAACAGGAGACTTTTTTGTTCAGTAATAATGCAAGCGACTATAATCAATTGTAGTTGAGAATTTTTCCGAGGATTATTTCACGCTGTCGCCGCTACGTCATGTCATGCATTACCAGAAGTAAACTTTTCGACGTTCACCATCAATCTGTAGGCTTGACTATCAAGGAACAAGGTTGAAAAAGAAACTCCGCAACGTTCCGGTCATTAGACCACTAAATAAGTATATTAATACTTGCCATTCTCCTCCTTTTTGACAACAGCCTTTGACATTCTTTGTTCATCATTACCAAAAAATTCAAATTTCACAGCAGGTAGTAATTTGATAATGATGTGGATACAGTCACTAATTATTCTTGTCGCATTGGCGTGGTTTTCCGTGGCTGACGAGGTATCAACCCCGTCTGCTTGTATGCCAAAAGGTTCTGGCACCGTCGGGTTCAACGCCAAATATTACCAATACACCCTTAATGATGATCAGTCCTACAAATCCCAAACATACATGAGCTCCGGTTATAAACAAAGGACCCTTGTCGGGGAAAAAAGCGGAATCACAGATATCTACAGCTCCTACCCAAGTAGCAGAGGGGTCGTGAATGGAGAAATCTTTGGGTTTCCAATAACTGTCTCCAACTTCACTGTGGAGCTTACAGGTTACTTCCTTGCTGAGGAAACTGGTGAATATGACCTTCAACTTCAAGTTGACGATGGTGCCTTGATAACAATCGGAGATGGACAAGCCTTCACTTGTTGCAATACCCAAAGTGCTAGCAATGATGGAGACTATGCCTTGTTTGCATCTTGGGCTGCTGGAACTGATGTTCCAGGACAAACAGAATCAAAGCAGCATCTTACTGCAGGTTATGCTTATCCTTTGAAAATTGTTTGGTCGAACAAAAGAAACCCTTTGTTACTTAACTTCACAATTACTACGCCGAGTGGTCAGGTTATTTCAAAATTCGATGGCGTGTCTTCCTACGCAAACACAAACCAGTATTGTCCAGTTCCCCAAATAACGCAAACTACCACCAAGCCATGGACCGGTACCTTCACCTCTTCTTTCACTACCCAAACTGTTGTTACTGTCAGTGGTGCTGAGACTACCGAAGACTTGGTTGTCATTGAAACCCCAGCTTCTAGCTTGACCACCACCAAGCCATGGACCGGTACT